>VMDO01015347.1:15388-51585 GCA_007922755.1 Pedetes capensis | reverse complement strand
TAAGAAATGTGATATTCTAGAGTGGGTCATCAATGGTGTGAGAGTGTTAATTTTCTATAATTTCATCAATTGTTCACATCATTATTTTAAGAAATCAAAATAACCAAGTAGTTCAGTTTGATTATGTCCATGTCACTCTTTGATAGAAAAATTCTATAATTTCTGAGATAAACAAAATTGCTAAGGAAGAAGGAACTTTTAGGATTTTAACAAAATTATAGAAGTGAAATCTTTAGTTTACGGTTTAAATCTTTCTACTGTTTTAATTCACACATGTTTAGTTATCTCTTCATTTCACCACTTCTTAACTTCTTGGTTAAGCAAATAAGTTGTCTACTAGAAGATTTTTTTTTTTTCAGCAAAAGAGGAAAATGTTATGTCTATAATTAGTATTGAACTCACTTTCATTCTGCTAGTTTGTGCTTAGAATACTCCCAAAGGCCCATATGTTGAAGGCTTGGTCCTCTGTTTGTCAGGTGGTGGGAACTTTAAGATTTGGGACCTGGTTAGAGTAAAAAGTCTTTCGGTCATTGGTAGCATGCTCTCAGAGGGGCTTGTGGAACCCTGGTCCCTTCCTCTTCTTTTTTCTTCTGCCCCTGATCACAAGGTGAGCAGTTTTGCTCTGCCACATACTCCTGCCATGATGTGGTGCCTCATCACAGGCTCAAAAGGAAAGAGGCCAAAGAAGTCATGGGCTGGATTCTGAAACTGTGAGCCAAAATGAACCTTTTCTGCTAATAAGTTGATTATATTGTTAATTATCTCAAGCATTTTTTTTTAGTGACAGAAGGCTGAATAACATGCATTCTGATATTAACAGTGTCCATAGTAATTTCGGGGCTGGGATTTAGCTCAGTTGGTAGAGCGCTGTGCTGCAGTCTCTGAGGTCCCGAGTTCAATTCCCAGCACCACAAAAATGGGAGAAGGGCCTGGCAATCCACTCCCAAGGCAATCCCGAAACAGTCAGCCATTGAAAACCCTATGAGGGTCACTATGAGTCGGATACCGACTCGACGGCACCTAACAACAAAAACAACAATAGTAATTTTGACTCTTAAAATCTTTCAATTTCTATATATGCCTTCACTGACAAAGTTCTGTTAGTCAGAAATCTGTATTGACTGTGCACTAATGGTAACAATTTCCACTAAAATATCTAAAGGTACATGTATTCACACAAAGATTTACCTTCCCAGAACAATGCTGGAAAATATCATGGTAAGATAATCTGTGGTCAAACTCTTAGAAAACTCTCCACTTATGAAGCAAATGAAACTTGGCTAAAATCCCTGGCCTGTGTGTATTAAGACTCTTCATAATAAAGCAGAAACAAGTGGAAAGACATTCATATTTTCCACTCCATTTTCTGTTATATATCTCATTCCTCCATAATCTATAAAATCTTAAATATTTTCAGTTCCACAGTATATTAAATGTTATCATCAGAATATATTAAATTGTTTTAGACATGGTGAATTACCAAATTTAATATTTTGTGTCACTACTGTTATGTGTTTGCCTATATTGCTTTGCCTACAGCCATGCCACACTGGCATCCAATCCCGTGAGATCTCTGAAGCTAAGCAGGGTCAGACCTGGTGAGTCCCTCAGTGGGAGACTGCCTGGGAATGCTAGAGGCTTTAGGCTTGGGCAAAGGACCTGGCAGCCTACTCCCCAAATAATCCTCCATCAGAAAACCCTATGAATAGCAAAGTACTGACAGTAGTGCCTGGCATGACACTGTTGTACATAGGGTTGCTATGAGTAGGACCCGAATTGAAGGCACCTAACAACAACAACAATATTGCTTTAAATATTGAAATTTAGAACTATTTGTAGGTATTCATGATTGGAGTTTAGCTCAGTTGGTAGAGTGCACCTCTGCACACTCAGACCCTGCATTTGATCTGTAGCACTGCGAAAATGGGAGAAGGATGTGGCAATCCACTCCTGAAACAACCCCCAAACAATCAGCCATTCATAGTCCTGTGAGGTCACTATGTGTCAGACTTGACTCAACTGCACCCAACAACAACATTGGTATACATATAGTGGCAGGCAAACCATAAGGTGATTCTCAATCAGTGATGTTTTTGTATATTTCCTTCCCCTTGAATGTGGTTGGAACCTATAACTTGGTCTACCCAATAGAATATGACAGAGGTCAAGTGGTGCCAGTTCCTTGATTACATTACTTTATATGGCAGAGAATGTCACCCCCTTGATTGTGTTACATTGCATAAGACTTTATGTTAGCCTACTAGAAAGACTCATTGTCTTACTAACACTGAGTGGCCATATGTGGGGGATATATGAATGTCTTTCCAAACAGGAAATGGCCTCCATCTGACAGTAGGAAATTAATTCTGTCAACAATCTAAACGAGCTTGGAAGCTAGCTCTTCTTTTGTCAAGACTTCGGATTCCAGAACAAGGAATCTATAAGAAAATAAATTTGTGTTGTATTAAGGTGCTAAGCCACTGGTGAAATTTGTGCAGTAATAGAAAACCAACAAAGATATCAATCCTGCCAACACTTTTTCAAGGAGATGCAGAATTTTGGATTTTGCTGGATTCCCATAGCACATTGACATTTTTGACTGGGATTATATTAATGGTGCAAATTAATTTTTGCATAAAAACAAATATTTTGTCATTGATCTAGATGATCATGTTGTGTTTCTACATTAATGTATTGAAGTTATTCTTAATATTAATCACTACAGTCTTGCACAATGATTCAAAAAAGTCATTTTTATCAGTCTTGAAATGTACAACAAAAATCAAATTTATTTATTTTTCAATATATTATTTCTACATTTAATTTGAAAATAACATTGGTAAATGCTATTGTTTTCTTGTACTTGTACATCAGATTGGTGTTTATTTACTTGAAATACTATTTTTTAAATACCAAGGCACAACTATTGTAGCATTCTTCCTTTTTATTGATACTGTGGTAATTGAGAATTGGGGTTGATACATACTTTGCAAGTTCTCTGCCACTGGGATGCACCTCCCTAGCCCATTTTTTTATTTCTTATCTTTAGTGAAGTTCTCACTAAATTATGCAGGCTGCCACTGTCCTCAAACTCATGATCCTCTCATCTCTGCCTTGCAAATTGCTGGGATTACAGGTGTGAGTGGCCACACCCAGCTTGTGCAAAAGTTTATTAATTCCACATAATCTCATTTGTCAGTTTGTGCTATTGTTTCCTTAGCTACTGGAGTCCTTTTCAGAAAGTCCTTGCCTATGCCTGTATCTTAAAGTGGTTTCCCTAAGTTTTCCTCTAGTAAGATCTCTGATTCATTTTGAACTGATTTTTGTACAGGGTGAGAGAGAGCTATTCATTTTAATCTTCTATAGGATATTCAGTTTTCCCAGCACCATTTTTGAGGAATTTTTTTCATCTTCGTCAAATATTAAGTGGCTGTACCTGTGTGGATTTATTTCTGGATTCTCTATTCTATTCCGTCGGTCTTCATGTCTATTTTTGTGTCAGTGCCATTGTTGTTTTTATTACTATGTCTCTGTAGTATAATTTGAAATCATGTACTATGGGATATCCCTTATACTGCTCTTTCTGCCAAAGATTACTTTGGACATTAGGAGTCTTTCGTGATTCCATATGAATTTTTGGATTTTTTTCTATTTCTGTGAAGAATGTCATTGAAATTTTATTGGGGATTTACTGAATCTATAAATTGCTTTTGTTAATGTAGCCATTTTCTTAACATTAAGAATGCTTGTAACAATGGAAGGAAGATATTGGATTTTTAGGTAACTTTTACAAGTTTCAAGTTTTATTGCATCTTAAGTGCACCACTTTATTTATTATAATTTGAAAGCTGTAACTCACAATGCTACCATGTACTAAATACAGATTTATTTTAATGTTTACCTCAGTTGGCAGAGTGCTTGCTTTGCATGCTCTAAGGCTCTGGGTTCAATTCCCACCACAGAAAGAATGGGAGAAGGACTAGTAGCCCACTTCCGAAACAATTAGTCATCAAAAGCTCTATGAATAGCAGAAAAACACTGAAAACATTCTGGGCATCACACAGTGTCAGGGAGTGTTTAGTTTAGTTATACATGAAGTTGGCTTGAGTCAGACCTGACTTGATGGCACCTAACAACAAACAACAAGAACAACTTGGGAATGTGATGGACTATTTTTGTCTGTCTATAAAAAATCATTTGGAAGGATGTGGCAATCCACTCCAGAAGCAATTCCAAAACAATCAGCCATTGAAAACCCTGTGAAGGTTGCTATGAGTCAGACTCAACTCCAGGACACATAACAACAACAGTAATATATAAATCATGTATCTTTTTCTGAATTTTTATTCCCAATTAAATTTTAACTGTATTTCTCCAATTTTCTGATGCTTTGGAATATTCCCAGTTATGTCTTGATCTCCAGAATTCCTTCTTTCCTTCCTTCCTTGCTTCTTTCCTTCCTTCTTCCCTTTCTTCTTTCTTTTGTACTTGGGGGGGTCCCAAAATCAGGACCTTGTACATATTTTGCAAGCACTCTTCCACTGAGATGCATCCTTCACACCTTTCAAATTTTTTTTTATCTTGAGAGAGGGTCCCACTAAGTTACACAAGGTATCTCTGGTCTTGAACTTGCCATCCTCCTCTCTCTGCCTTGAGTCACTGGGATTACAGGCATGCATCACCATGCCTAGCCTTCCAATTTTTCTGTAAAATGAGTTATATTAGTCATGCTTATATATTTTTGTAATATTTCCTTTCATTTATTTGACAATAACTTCAAGAGGCACATTATATAAAAATTACCTTTTTCATTGATTTGATTTTCTCTCTCATATTATTTCTGATATTCTGTATTACTACTACTACTAAATATTGATTGCTTGATTAGCCTCTCTTCTCATAGTAATAGATCAGCTGGCTAGGAAAAAATATCATTCAAGATAAAAGAACATTATGTTAAAAATTAAAGCTGCTTGAATATATACGTATATACACAAAAAGAGCTTCCAAGTCACTAAGGAAGTGAATGATTATAGGCACAGAGAGAAAAGATCAAGAGATGAGATCAATTACTTTCTTCCAGTAATTTGTTCATTTCACAACAAATGGTGGAGAGGCTAAAATCCTGAGCAGAGATTTAGATTGAGACATGAATGTTGAGTGAGTGTCAGCCAAGGAGGAGGAACCCTGGAAGGCTTTCTGTTGGCAACATAAAGAACCAATTAAGTGAGAGTGAATAAAAAATAATTCATTATTCACAAGGACTAAAATTCAGCTTTGTATTACTCTAATCCTTGACATAAATAAGAGATTCCAAATAAAAGTAGCATAAACTTGAAAACAAACATGAAGAAAAACATTCATAATAGCACTGTTTGTAATTGCTCTGGGGGGGTAAAAAACAGGTCTATGATCAACATGAAGAATAAATAGTGAGATATTTATTCAGTGGAATAATACATAGTAAGGGAAAAGAATGAGAAATGATGTTGAACAAAGAAAGTCAATACAAGAAGGCACATCAGCTATTTCTACTTTTATAGAGCTAATATGCAAGCTACCAATTTCTACTGCTACAAGTTAACATGGTGAATTTATTTGAGGTGGGAGAGAGAGGAGTTAATGTTAGAGAAAGAGCACAGTTTGGGTATGGTTATGTTTAGGTTTGCTTTGTGATAATTTATTGAGCTTTACATTTATATTTTATGCTCTTACAATGTGCATATTATGCTCCACAGTAAGAATAGTAATAGTAGAAAAATGTAGCACTCTTGATATAAGAAATCTTAGGTAGGTTGAGACATCTTATCTATTTTACAAATAAGGAAATTGTAATCCAGAGATGATAGATTGTTTTGTGGTTAATATGAAATAGTTAATATTCAAATTATGCCAATATTATCTAAAATAAAAGGTTGCAATATGATTTTCTCTATTGACTAAAAATATAAAAGTTGATAATCGTACCTAACTTCTAGTCTCCATTTTGCATTGTGAATTTCGGAATATCTTATATTTGGGGGCTCCAGTTTCCTCTTTAAATTTTATGTAGACACTTCCTCCCCCCACCAACTAGTGGTGGGCAGTGTCTCTTCTAACTGAAATTGCAGAGCAGGAGCAGACTTTAAAGAAATAGTTTCACCTACTCACCAATAGAAAGACTCCTCCTAGTTGTTCTTTATTTGCTAGAGTTTCTCTACATCTGGCCTAAAGGAAGCTAATTCTGCTTTAGAACATGTCTGAGTTTATAACTACAATTCTGTTGTCTCACCTTTAACTGCAAGATTTCTAGATCCAAATTGCTTGGCTTCAAATTCCAAATCTAATACTTAAGAATAGTTGTGAGAAAATTATATAACTCCACTGTACTTCAGTTTCATCACATGCAAAACAGGTGTAATAGTCAAATTATCTCATAAATTTATCAGCTTTTCACTTGGCACTTCATGTAGATAAGAAGGATTTAATGGAAACAGGAAGAAAATATCCAGAAATCACATTTCATTTTAACTAAAATAATAAATAAGTAAGTATAATTTTAAAGTATAGTGGAATTAAATCTTTAAGTAACTCATGGAATTAGATCAAACTTTCTTTAGATTTCAGGTACCAAAACACAGGGAGGGTATGTTGTAATGTTCTATAGAACAGTAGAATGGCTACAGTTCACAATGACCTATTATATATTTTATGAAGATCTAGAAGAGAGGAGCTTAAAGGTGCCAAACACAAAGAAATGATAAGGAGAGAAAAATATTAAATACTCTGATTTGATCAGCATATGCTGTATACACGTGTTAAAATATCACATTTTACTTGATAAGTATATACACTTATTACATGTTAATCAAAAATAAATAAAACCTGTTATATATATTTTTTCAGGTTAAGATTCATTAATTTCAGCCTATATTTGAGATAGCCTCACACAGTGCCAGTTTGGCCCCTCCTAACAACACTTTTTCACTAGCAATTCCAAAAATATATTCATTTGTCTTTGGTGTTTGGTGCACCATACAATTGGTTTGATTAAGACAATCTGTGTTTGTACATACTGCCTTGGTATGATTGTTAACAGAATCTCACTCTTAGAACTGTCTGAGTTTGGATGATATTCATTCTAGTTGAAATCAAGTCTTCAATTCATTAACTTTCAACTTAATTATAACCTACTAGCAAGGAGAAATAGGTTTTTTTTTATATAACTTATTATTTGGTTTTCAAAAAATTGCCTTTTTTCTCCCCCAGAACTTTTGATGTCATTTTCCTATTTCATTATATCCTGTCCGTATACTTTGCAGAATTTTTTTTTCTTATTTTTCCACAGGAAAATAATGTTGATTTGCAAATCTAGTCCACAGATATATACAAATTTTTAAATACATTAAAAAATATTGACAATATCTGTCATTTGGATATTATTTAATCTTATAATAATCTTACAATAGACTTGCAAGTATTTTCCCCTGGAAACTAATGATCTAGATTTGCTGCTGTCAGTTCATAATTTTGATATCTTCAGTATAGATTTATATCTAGAAATTTTAAGAATTGAGTCTTCACACTGGATATAGTTTGTTTCATAATATATTTGGAAAATAATTTTAATAATGATCTGATTCACAGTTTAAACTTAGATTCATCATAGTATGGTCAAGTTTTAAAATTTGTTTTACAATACCATTGTAGAAATATTAGAAGTGTTTTCTGTCACAGAAACTAATGAACTCAATATTCTCACTAAAACAGAAGACACCCTAGTGGCAGTAGGAAACAGGCCTGCATTTTTATTAATAAAAATGTACATTTTATGATACTTTTAGTATTTAAAAGTAGGTGGGAAACAGTATTATAAAAGAAGATTGAAGAAATTCCATGGAGAGATATAAAAACTGAACAATGCTGAGGAATTAAAAAATAAAACTGGTATTCTGAATGAAGAATGGCAAGCACACTTGATTTTATAGAAAATGATTTTGATGAGCACTTGTAGCATTGGTTTCAGGGGAAAGATTCTTTTCTCTCCACCTAGTACCTTAAAGTGACTTCATCATGTAATCATGTGATGATCCTTCTAAGATCCATTCAAAAATAGTAGCTATTACAAAAATACCAGAACTAGTAAGGAAGAATTTAATCTAATACATGGCTGTCCCAGCTCTCAGGCCCAGTTCTTATAGTTCTAGGGAATGTATGGATTCTACTTCCTGAGCAATGGTTAGTGTGCATTTAAGATGTAGGCAATAATCTAAGATCAGTTAACACTTAAAATGAACCCTGAAAGAAAACCGAGCACTTAAAATGTTGAAATAAAAGAGTATATCAATGACTATTTTAGATCAGGAATAGTTACAGATATAGCATTTAACAGTACAATATTCTCTGCCTCGTTACTAATTTCAACTAGACAAGACTCAAAATGACAGAACGAGGCAGAATCTATATTTGTCCCTAAAATATACAGCCCAGGAGAATATCCTGTCAAATATAAGATGACAGATAATTTCTCTTCCACCAAGTGAATGTAGTAATTACTTTAAATCTGACTGAAATAGGACCATATCCCAGAATAGTTACAATATCTGTAGCAGAAATGGGGACAGTAATAATCTTTTATATCTGCTAAGAGAAAATTGGATCTACAATGTTATAATAATGAACTGCTAAACCTAACTCTTATTTCTAAATTATTAATATGATAGATATAGATTTACATTCTACATAAGACAGAATAACTCTTAAAAGAAATATCAACTAATACTTCAGGATATTTGTTTGGATGTATGAGTTAGAAACAGATTTTAGAAGTTTCTCCCTATTTGAAGCTACTTAAATGTCTTATGTTTACCAGAAAGGGCCCATTTGATTTAGAAAAGCTTATTTGGACGCAACTTATAACAGATACCTTTTTAAAACTGGATATTCTTACCTATGTAGTATAAATGTAATGAGAATTGTAATTTGGGCCAATCAGCATCAGGTACATATTGTTAGAGTTTTACATAAAGATTTTTTAAGGCCTAAATTAATTTTTTAATAATAAACATGGCCCTATGATTGAATGAACTATATTCCAGTAGAAACAATGTAAGCCATATAAGTAATTTTAGAAGATTTTTGTTAGGTATTAATGCAATTTCTTTCCATTTGGCATCAACTGAGCTCTTCACCAGGAAGGACAAATGGAGTGTCTCTTTTTCCACTTAGATCTTGTTCTTTAATCATGCTGCTTTAGTCTCATCCTTGTCCTCTTTTGGTCCCACATTAATTTATGTACATTTGTGTTGGAATGACACTCTCTTTGTACTAGATTTGATAGATTAGTTATTGAATTATCAG
Source organism: Pedetes capensis (assembly GCA_007922755.1). Classification (NCBI taxonomy): domain Eukaryota; kingdom Metazoa; phylum Chordata; class Mammalia; order Rodentia; family Pedetidae; genus Pedetes; species Pedetes capensis. Next base: position 42,246 of record VMDO01015347.1, on the reverse strand, counting down.
TATCTTCAGCTGTAATTGCTCAGTATTTAAATAATTTGTTATAGGGTAGTAATTGTTTTAATTCAACTTTTTAAATTGCCGTTGTTTAGCAATAGTTCATTCCTTCCTTTTGTTTTGTAAAAACAGACCCAGGAAATGCTGGAGGTTATGAAGATGCAGGCTGTCAACCAACATGTGCATTTTAATTATCTGTGTTGCAGCTGCTTGGGAATGCATTCATCTTCAGGCTTCATCATTGTGTAAGGGCTAACTAATTTGGCACTTTTCTGTAGAGAAGACAATTTTGACTTCATTGGTATTTAAAAGGTCTGAAGCCCTTTTTACTATGAAAAATAAACAAATAATAATACAATCCAATACATGCAATAGTTACTTATTGTGCCAAATTATAAATATCTCTTTAAATTTATAACATGTGACACTAACAAATTCTTTCAAATTTAGATATTACATAAAGTATGATTTCCCTATGTTTAATATATTTAATATATTTACCATAATTAACCCCTGAAAGCAATATTGATAAGACAAGAAGAACAAGGTGAATCAACTGTTACTTTTCTTAACATATGTTTAGTTTTTTACAACCATCATTAATTTTACATCTAATATATGACATCACTTATTCATGCATTACTTCTACTCTTAATAATACTTTTGTAAGACAAATATATATATATATATATATATATATATATATATATATATATAGTATGAGGGAATGGAGAGAAGGATCAAGTGACTTCACCTCCTTAATTCATTCAAGAAGTATTAATTACTCAGTTTGTATCAGGCATATTCCTAGGTGCTGGGTATGTTGTTGCTGTTGTTGTTAAGTGCTGTGGAGTCAGGTCTGACTCCTAGCAACCCTATGTACAACAAATGAAACATTACCCAAAACCCTGCCATGCCTGGCATGGTGTCAGTGTTTTTCTGGTACTCATAGAGCTTTCAATGTCGGGTTATTTTGTGCCAGGTCCTTCTACTAAGGCTATAGTACCTGGTATTCCCAGGTGGTTTTCCATCCAAGGGCTAACAAGGCCTGACCCTGCTTAGCTTCTGAGCTCTGATGGGATCAGATGCCAGGGTGGTATGGCTGTAGGCAGTCAGGTGCTGGGTATATGGCAGTAAAATGAACAGACATGATCCTTGCCCTTGTGGAGCTTAAAGGATTTTATAGTGCTTGGCAGCATCAACAAGACTGAATTCACCTTCTAGTTTTCCCCTTTTTCTCATTCAGTGTCATTTGTTACTTAGATGCCTCTTTCCAGTTGTATGCAATTTACGAGATGACTATCCATAAAATGAGTAGTGCATGATAAAGATTTTGTGAGATCTGGTGGAGTTGATGAGTTTTCACTTTTTAGCAAGTGATGGCACATGACAGTGCTTAATAAAAATTGAAAAATATGGTTCTCTTTAAAGAGTGAAACAAAATTATAGAGTTTATTAAGTACACACTTTAGAATACATGTGGGCACTTGGAAAGAGTGATGTTGTTGTTAGGTGCTGTCAGGTGGAGTCTAACTCATAGTGATCCTATGTACAGCGGATCCAAACACTTGCCGATTCTGTGCCAGACAAATGACCTTAATTATGTTTAAGCCCATTGTTGCAGACACTGTGTCAATCCATCTGGTGGAGGGTTTTCCTCTTTTGCGTTGGCCTGCCACTCTTCCAAACATGATGTCCTTCTCCAGGGATTGTTCTCTCCTGACTACATGTCCAAAATATGTAAGACGCAGTTTGGCCATTATTGCTTCCAAGGAGCACTCTGGTTGTACTTCTTCTAGGACAGATTTGTTGGTTCTTTTGGCAGTCCATGGTATATTCAATAGACGTCTCCAGCACCACAATTCAAAAGCATCAATTCTTTTTGTGTCTCTCTTGTTCAATGTCCAGCTTTCACAACCATATGAAGCCACTGAAAATACCATGGCATGAGTCAGACGCACCTTCGTCTTCAATGTGACATCTTTGCTTTTCAATACTCTAAAGAGATCTTTTGTCACAGCGTTTCCTAGAGCAATGCATCTTTTGATTTCTTGACTGCTGCTTCCATGGGTGTTGATTATAGAGACAAGCAAAGCAAAATCTTGGACAACCTCAAACTTTTCTCCATTTATTGTGAAGTTGCGTGCTGACCCAGTCATAAGGATTTTTGTTTTGTTGATGTTTAGTCATAACCCATATTGAAGGCTATGATCTTTGATCTTCATCAGTAAAAGTTTTAAATCCTTTTCACTTTCAGCCAGCAGAGTTATGTCATCTGCATAAGGCAGGTTGTTAATGAGTCTTCCTCCAATCTTGATGCCGCGTTTTTCCTCATAAAGTTCAGCTTCTCGGATTATTTGCTCAGCATATAAATTGAAGAGATAGGGTGAAAGTATACAGCCCTCACTCACACCTTTCTCAACTTTAAACCACTCAGTGTTTCCTTGTTCTATTTCAACAACTGCCTCCTGGTTCATGTACAGAATTCTCATGAGCACAATTAGGTGTTCTGGTATTCCCATTTTCCAAAGTGTTATCCAAAATTTGTTATGATCCACACAATCAAATGCTTTTGCATAGTCAATAAAACATAGATAGACATCATTCTGATGTTCTCTGCTCAGCTAATTTCCACCTGACATCAGCAATGATGTCCCTAGTTCCCTGCCCTCTTCTGAATCCTGCTTGATTTTCTGGTAATTCCCTGTCTATATACTGCTGCAGTCGCTTCTGAATGATCTTTAGTAGAATTTTGATGATGTGCAATATTAATGATATTGTCTGATAGTTTGCACATTCAGTTGGATCCCCTTTTTTGGGAATAGGCACAAATATGGATCTCTTCCAGTCAGTTGGCCAAGTAGCTGTTTTCCAAATCTGTTGGCATAAACATGTTAACACCTCCAGTGCTGCATCCATTTGTTGAAACATCTCTATTGGTATCCCATCAATTCCTGGAGCCTTGTTTTTCACCAGCTTTTTCAAGGCAGCTTCCATTTGGTCCTTCAACACCATTGGTTCCTCTTCATATGCAACCTCTTGGAATGGTTGGTCATCTACCAATTCTTTCTTGTATAATGACTCTGTGTATTCTTCCCATCTTCTTTTGATGTTTCCTGCATCATTTAATATTTTCCCTATAGAAACTTTCATTACTGCCAGTTGAGGCTTGAATTTTTCCTTCACTTCCTTAAGCTTGAGAAACACAGAGCGTGTTCTTCCCTTTTGGCTTTCTGCCTCCAGCTCATTGTACATGTCATTATAATATTTGTTTTTGACTTCTTGAGCTGCCTTCTGAAATCTTCTGTTTAGTTCCTTAACTTCATCATGTCTTCCTTTTACTTTAGCTGCTGTCCGTTCATGGGCAAGTTCCAATGTCTCTTTTGACATGTAATTTGGTCTTTTCTTTTTTTTCTTGTCTTTTTAAGAACTTTTTGCTTCCTTCTTGAATGATATCTTTTATGTCATGCCACAACTCTTCTGGTCTCCTATCATTTGTGTCTGATGCATTAAACCTATTTTTGAGGTGGTCTCTGAACTCAGGTGGGATATACTCAAGGTCATACCGTGGCTCTCATATACTTGTTCTAATTTTCTTCAGCTTCAGTTTGAACTTGCATATGAGAAGTTGATGGTCTGATCCACAGTCAGCACCTGGTCTTGTTTTGACATTTTGTACAGAGCTTTTCCATTGTCTCTTTCCACATATGTAGTCAATTTGATTCCTGTATGTTCCATCTGGTGAAGTCCATGTGTATAGTCTCTGTTTATGATGTTGAAAAGATGTATTTGCAATGAAAAGGTCATTGGTCTGACAAAATTCTATCATGCTATCTCCAGCTTCGTTTCTGTCACCAAGAGCATATTTTCCAACTACCGAGCCTTCTTGTTTGTTTCCAACCTTTGCGTTCCAGTCACCAGTGATTATTAGTATGGCTTGATTGCATGTTTGATCTGTTTCAGATTGCAGAAGCTGATAGAAGTCTTCCCTTTCTTCATTTGTGGCCTTAGTGGTGGGTGCATAAATTTGAATAATAGTCATATTAACTGGCCTTCCTTGTAGGCATATACATATTATTCTATCACTGACAACATTGTATTTCATGACAGATCTTGAAATGTCTTTTTTGATGATGAATGCATCCCCATTTCTCTTTAGTTTATCATTCCCAGCATAGTAGACCATATGATTGTCTGACTCAAAATGGCCTATGCTGGTCCATTTTAGCTCACTGATGCCTAGAATGTCAATGTTTATGTGCTCCATTTCTCTTTTAAAGATTTCTAATTTTCCTAGATCCATACTACATAAATTCCATGTTCCAATTATTCATGGATGTTTACAGTTGTTTCTCCTCATTTTGAGTCATGCCACATCAACAAGTTGAGCACCCTCGGGCTTTACTCCATTTCTGTCATCACCATAGACTGTACTTGGAGGAGGCAATTCTTCCCCAGTAGTCTTTTGAGTGCCTTCCAACCTGGGGGCCTCATTTTCAGGCACTATATCTGACAGTGTTTCTTTGCTATTCATAGGGTTTTCAATGGCTAGTTGTTTTGGGAGTGGCTTACCAGGTCCTACTCAATAGAAAGAGTAATAGGCATCCAAAACACATGGATTTACCAAGAGGGCAAACAAGAAGCCAAAAAGAGAGGGTGGCACTTGTGTTCTCTCCTTTGTGGTCTTTTATCAACAACTTTTATTTTTAACCCAAGGCACACCTTGTTTGATATCAGTCCTTGGGCCCAGCTGGCACCCAGGTGTGACATGAGCCTAGAAACGCCCTTGTCATAGGCTGAGGAAGTGCCAATAAGATCAAAAGTAGAAGATCCATTGTTTACATTTTTCTTTTGGAGGAACTTCCCTTTAGTATAATGAGATTTTACATTGTATAGATTTAAGAAAAATGTCACAAGGGAGTTGCATGGGCATGTCTCAAAGAAGCACAGAATTGCAACAAGGAAAGAAAAACTTAAAGGTTACATATAATTTGACCCCAAGCATGGCTTACTGCTATTTAGTATTTTCATTATATAAAATGTCTCTCAAGAGCAATGTGTCTATGCAGGCAGTCCTCATGGCAGTTTTCTTGGTAGTTGTATCAAAGTTCTTGATTCTCAGCTGGTGAGATTCAAATCAGTTTCTTTACCTTTTCATGTCCCCCATATCTCTGTGTGTCTATCTTGCCTCATTTTCCCTCTCTTAGACTTTGATCCCATTATAGATTATAAAATCTTTTATAGTTTCAGAGACAGTATGATTGATCTTGTTTGTCAATCCTGCAAGGATTTCATTCCCAAAGTCACATTATGTTCCATAATGGATGTGGAAGCCTCAATATTTCCATGTACATTTTATCCAGCAGGGAAGATTATGAGAAGGTCACAGCATCTAACTTTAAGACCATGCTATGAAAGTAATAAAACACTTCTACTCAAGCCCCATTAGTCAAAAGTTAGTCATAGGGCCATTCTAACTGAAAGTAGGTTGGTATACATAGTCTTGGTTACATTAAATGTTAGAAAGTGAGAGTTGAACTTACCTGCAAGCTAACTCCTTAGCCTGCTATAGTTTCAGAGATCATGGCAAAAGACATGAGACTCCAGGAAAATGATGAGATTGTATTACTCACAGTACAACAGAAAGCATAAGTCTTATGTATCCATCTGCTTCTCTCACTCCCTAATTCCCTCGAGGTACACATATATGTGGATCCACATGGATGCAAGGTATATGGTGGTATGTGTTACAGCTAAGGAAACTTGAGTTTAGGAAACTCCCAGTCTTTGGGGGGCATGTATGTCTCACTCTGCAGTCCAGCCTGTCTTCAATTTTGCAATCCTCCTGCTTCAGCTTCCCAAATGTTAGGCTTATCAGTGTGTATAATGACATCCAAGTCAGCAGCTGTAGCACTGTGACATCCAATCCAGTCAGATCTCTTATCTCAGTTGGGAGAGTGCTGCTCTGCTGTCTCTGAGGTCCCAGGTTCAACTCCCAGCACAGCAAAAATGGGAGAAGGTTGTGGCAATCAACTCTTGATATAATCCCCAAACAATCAGCCTTTGAAAACCCTGTGAAGTCACTATGAGTCAGACAGGACTCAACAGCACCTATTTTAACAATAACAACAACAATAATGACATCCTGTAAACTCCCAGTTTTATTAAGGGAATGTTTAGCAAGCCTGCCTGAAGATTGTTCAGGAAGAATACATGACTTTTTATTATCTTGGGAAATAACATCTATTCTTTGCCTTGGGGGGAGAATCTTTTTTTCCAAGGCTATTGGTTACATAATCATCTATGAAATGTTATCTTGGAACAAAAGATGTGCAGAAATATGTGCATGTGCAAAAATGGAGAAATGTCTCATAATATATTCTGGGGAATTTGTACTTACTTAATAATTAAGAAGGTTTGAAGAATAGGGAAAACTGATGGCATGTTCCCATATCACACAAGGTTTTACAGTGAGGTTTAAATCCCGTCCATAGCACTCTGTCGTTGTGTACTTACTTCAGCATCAGTCTTTATTCTATGTTCCTAATTTGGAATTTCCATCTGAATAGCATACTTTGAACCCTTGTGAAGTTCCCAGTATTATATTCTGGACAATCATATGCCAGGAGAATCACAATAAACAAAATGTATGCTCATCATCTTTCTGTGGCAGTAGAACTTGATCAACACAATTTACTCAACTACAAAATTATAACTTAATTGTGGTCTTTGATCCTGACATATCTGTGCCTCTGTTTGACTTCGCAGTCATTTGTTGGCCATTTATAACCGATAAATTCTACAAATCTAATATTTAAATTTTGTTTTTAAATTCCAGTAGACATGCTATCTCCTGCTAAATTCTACTCTTACCGCTGCCTGTTCCTGAAGAATAAGTTTATGGATAGATAAAACAGCTGCCTGTTTGACATTATAGTAAGGGAATTATTCCAGGCTCCACTTGGGCTGCACTTAAATACTGAATACTGTTTCTTCTCTATTTATGATACTTTCTATATTTCTTATGTAACATTTAATTTAGTGACCAACAAAACAAAACAAAAACTTCTTTCTTCTCATCAACATTAGATGCTATGCACTCTGATTTCCATGCTTCTTCCTACATCATGTTTTATTGCTTCAACCCCTTCTGTTGTCATAACTGACTGTTTCAGACTATGGTCTCTTCTGTTACCTGGCAATGTTGTCTCACAATTTTTCTCCTGCACTTCTGGCCTCACCACCTCACAGCCTTTTGATGTTTTGAAAGAGTAATCAGCCACTAGAAATTATATAAAATACTCTTACTTGTCTTCATCTCATTTCACTTTTCAAATTTTATGCTCTCAAAAAAAATGAAAGAAAGCAGTATAAAAATACTATTTAAATACATAGTACACAAAAATTTGAAGTCAGATTTAATAATATTTCAGAGAAAAAACACTCTGTCTGAAATGATTTTTGATAAGCCTGGAAGATGAAAAATATCCCAAAGGAAAAATCAGCCTGTAGCTATGGGTTCTATGAAAAGATGTGCTGTTGGAAGTGTTGGGTGCCCCAGATTTATGCAGGAGGATGTGACATGTTCACTGGAAGGGAAGTGGGGCTCCTCTTTCTACTCTTTTTCCCAGTAGTTTTAAGCATCTCTCTGTATAAACTCTGGAGTGAGGTCAAAAGCTGGGTGGTCCATAGGAGGAAATGGAATGGGAAAAAAAAATGGAAGTCTGAAATTATTACAGTAAGAAAAGTATGTTTTAATTGGTGTACCTTAAGATTTCCAAAATACTTTTGATGTAGCTTACATGTATAAATAAAGTAGGCATTTTTGCCATTTAATTAAATTAAGAATAATAATTTGTGCTGGGATTTTCATGTCACTCACTGAAAGATCTATGTACCTTTGACTTAAGGTAAATTGTCAAGAAGTTAATTATTAGTAAAGGAAGTGTAGAAGTGGGAGCTCTCTATGGTCAGCCGGCTGGAACAGGGTTACATGGAGCTTAAGCAATTGCAGTCAGGGATTGCTCTGAAACTTTTATTGATTGTCAGTTGGGAGGAAATAAGTAACCAAACATGACGTATTCATAAATGGTAAGGGCAGATTTTATTTATTTGTTAATAATCTGTTGCTTAAATACAACTGGATTAGAAGAAAGTATTGAGTATGATTTCTTGATGCTGTAGGATTTATAATAAATATTTGAAGAAGTACAAATTCTCAAAACCTGTTTACCTGACATTTTAAATACAAAAAAATAGCGAATTTTAATTTAAGATCAATATTTTTCTTGCTCCTGAATGATCAATATTATCTTTATAATTTTCTTAAGATTCCTGTACCATTTCTCTCACACAGACATATTTTGCCAAACGGAGCAATCACATACTGGGCACTAGACTAAATGTTAGGATTTTTAGTATCTGAATCACTCTCAACCACTCTAATCCTTACTTTTGTTTAGTTTAGCTCAAGACAAAATACCAGTTAATTTCCCTTTAGGTTTAAATAAAAACTTGCTTATGTAAACTTATGGGCTGGGGTTAAGCTCAGTGGGTAGAGTGCTTGCTCTGTGCTCTCTGAGGTCCTTGGTTCAATCCTCAGTACTGCAAAAATGGGAGAAGGAACTGGCAGCCCACTCCCAAAACAATCTTGAAAACAATCAGCCATTGAAAACTCCATGAATGGCAGAAAAGCACTGACATAGGCCAGACAAGGGACAGTGTCTGGGAGTGTTTTGTTCTGTTGTACACAGGGTCTCTATGAGTTGGACTTGACTCAATGGCACCTAACAACAACAGCATGTAAACTTTTGACATCTTGTTATTATTTTGTGTTTTAAACTTATAATTACATTTTAAAAAAGTGTATATGTTAATGTTTTATAAAAGTCAAGCCAACTCAAATCTCACTTTTTAGTAACTGAAGTGTACTTCAAAACAAAAATACTCAGAGCATTGTTGAAATTGTTAGTTTAATGGCAACAGAAATAAAAAGTGTACCTTTCATGTGTCAGAATTCCCTTTCTGTCACAAATACTTTATATAAGCAACTTGAAAGTGGGAAAGCTCTATTTTAGCTCATGATTTCATAGATTTTGTCTAGGGTTGTCTAGCTTTGTTGCTTTGGGCCTGTGTTGAGGCACTGCAGCATGGCAGGGAGCACATGGTGGGAAAGATTTGTTCACCTCATGGCAGCCAGGAAAGATAGAAAGAGAAAGCTAGGCATGAGGGAAGAGGATGGAAGGGGTTGAGTTTCCAATATTACCTTCCAGGGCATGCCCTAGCATGGGCATGCTCGTGACCCAAATTTCTTCTACTTGGTCTTACTCCCAAAGGTTCTACCACCTTCCAATAACCTCATCAGCTGAGGACCAATGCTTCAACACATGAAAAATTAGGGGACATTTAAAATACAAACCATAATATAGTTATAGGACAATTATGATCATATTGAATATTGAATATGTGGACAATGATTTAAATAAATAATTTCTAAAATACTATTTTAAACAAGATTTTAGTAGATGTTGCTATATTGCCCATGCATTTAGGACCTGAATATATACATCCTACTTGAAATATTCATAACATTTTATCAATTCTGAATGGTACGATATAAGTGTAATGTATATTTTTTAGAAACTAAATCTCTACATACCCCAAATGAGAGCTATTCTTACTCTATAATGCATCTTTGGTACCATAATATTCCATTGAAGGGCTAATTATTTCATTTGTAGTCACGGGTCAGAAACAGATGTATAAATTCTAGCTTGAGGGAGGATATTAGATTGCTCATATTATTTACTTATTATTTCCACTTATTAAACAAGTCTCTTTGAAGTCCTTTGAGGGCACACACACAAACAAATTCACTCTAAATGACATTTAATCTACCAGACTAATTTAAAATTCTTCACCTCTAGCAGAAAGATAGTAGCAAGACAAAAAGACAAAATTACCCTCATACCCTGGGATACAAGGATTTATTTTTGGTGGTGACCTGACTCAGGCATGGAGCAGTATAAATACTTCTTTTAGCTTTCATCAGCTGTTCTGTTTAATCATTCCTCCTTACACTGAGTGGTGAGCTTCTTTAACTCTGATTGATCCATATCACCTCTAGCTAGACCTATCTTTGCCACACTCTTGCTTGAAAGGTTTAAGCTGACTAATGACCCCAGTGACTCTCCTAGAGCAATTGTACATATTTCTATCTGTCACCTACTAATCATGCCGTTACACCTCTAAGCATCTCCATGAGAGATAAACATTTTCCCCGTGAGAGATACATTTGTACAGACAAAAGTACTGTGTTCCCGTGCTTATGCAAAGAAGTAAGCTTTACTGGCACAAATAATTTGGTAGTATTGTGGGAGTAAGTCTTCCTTTATCTCTGTTCCTGCTTCCTTTCTTTCCTCTTCTTCCTTTCTTTCTGTCACTGTTTTAGTTTGTCATATAAGTAAAACCAAGCAATATAATGATTCTTCAATCAAAAATATTTATAATTTACCATGTTTATTTCTAGGCACTAGAGAGATGATAATCAATACAAATGCTAAGCACTGGAAATATGACATCCAATACAATATAGTATTTCCTGTGTACAGGGTAATGAGGATGAAGAGTGAGCTAAATAATTACATTAATTTTTGCCATTCATCAAAGTGCTATTTACTAGGTAATAAATTAGGCTCATTGAAAGGTTAATGTGACATTTGTTAGCGAGGTGTGTTGGCACAAGCCTGTAATCCTAGCACTGAGGAGGCTGAGTCAGAGCTGGGTGCCATGGTGCTCACCTGTAATCCTAGCTACTTTGGAGGCCAAGGCAGAAGGATCTCAAGTTCGAGGGCAGAGGCAGGCTTTGCAATTTAGCAAGATCCTTTCTCTAAATAAAAAATGAAAAAGGGGATGTGGCTACAGCTCAGTGGTGGAGTATTTACCTAGCATGTGCCAGGCCCTGGATTCAACACTCAATACTGAAAAAAATAAAAATAAATCTTAAAAGGGGGCTGAGGCAGAAGGATCTATGAATTTGGGGCCAGCCTGGGTAACATAGCAAGCAAGACCTTGTCTCAACAATAAATAAGTAAATGAATGAATGAATGAATAAACAAATGCTAATGTGCCATGTATATACAAGACAGAAACCCGTTGCCCTGCTCCTGTATTGATAGTTGACTCACAATTCAACAGGGGAACTGAAGAAAAAGTGTACTTATAATAGTTAAAGATATTTAAAGACAGCAAGATTTCTGAATTAATTACAGGCCTTCTGTAATGACAGTATGTCAATAAATGACAGTTATATTTATTTCACCAGAGGCATGTTCCACTCCATGGCATGATCTACTACTAAACCATCATACCGTCTTCCCATCATGTATGACAAACCAGAAGATTCACTTTTCAAAGCCCATAATTCATGCTGTTATGTGGCTTGATAGCTACCTAGCACCAAAATATTTCTCAAAAACACCTCCAAAATCCTTGCTACAACAAAATATCTGTTAAGTCATCTTTAGTGTGTAACTGAAAAAGTTGGGCATTATTTGCATTTTAATTTTAATGAGATATATATTAAACAAAAGGTTAAAATGTTGGACTTACCATATGTGTGAGTTACAGCAAGTGTCTGAACAACATAGACACTCATTTGAAATCATTGATGTTGACCTATTTTCCTTTTTCTCTAATAGAAGAGGAAACCTCTGAAGTTAGATAGACTATCTTAATTTTCAATTATACTTTGTGTGATTTGATATAGCTGTACTTCCAACATCCTGACAATTTGGGGAGGGATAAATTGTAGTTTCCTTTTATTAATTTCTTATAACCTTTAATATGATAGTCATTTCTACAAGGAGAATATTTAATGAAAAAATATTTTTCTGAAGCTTAAACCTATGAAATCAAATGTATCAAAAGGTAAAGAGGGTCAGTTATCCAGACTCCTTATTAATTTGTGTTCTGTCACTTGCTTCTACTGCTGCTTTAGGGTTTAGGCACTTACCACATTAGCAAGACAAGAAATTACAACATCTGGGCATTCAACCAGAGCTCTCAGCCTGTCATTAAAACTAAAGTACCTTTTGAAACAGATTTGCTTAAATGACTTTTTTTTCTTAGTGCAGGTGTTTAAATTTGTCAAGCTGTCTTTACTTTGGTTGATTATTTAGGTTCCTTTAAATTTATTTGTAGTAATACGTACAATCATTAATGGTGTGAGGTAATTGATTTATTTATTTTTTCAAGGAAGAAACAAATTCAACTTACAGGGTGAGGTCATCTTTTCTATTGAATTGAACATTTTACTCTGTGCAAGGGTCATAATGACCACTCTTCCTTGACCTTTAAGTGATGCCATGTAACCACTTAGGCAGGGAAAGAAGTCATTTAGTAAAATGGTATATATGACAACTCTATGTGAACTAAATTTCTTGTCTAATTAAAATATAATTTCTCTTACATTTCTTAAAGTGAGAAAAATGTTAGGAATAATTTGACTTAAATGTAAAATTGAGAAAACATGACTTTGTTAGACATTTCCTACCCCAGAAATCCTTCCGTGATGTCAGACACAAATAGTAAGATGATTCGGTGTTCATCTTTTATTGGAATAAATATTAAATTAATCTTTCAGTTCTTCTCAGTGTAAAATATAAATTACCTTCAAGGAGGAGAAGAAAGAGAGAGGGAGAGAGAAAGAGAGAGAGAGAGAGAGAAACTCCTTAAAAAATTATAAGTGTTTCTACAGCCCCAACGCTCTGCTCTCAAGTTTTCAAAGGTGTTCGTTGTTGTCAACCTTAACTTCTAAGGTCACTGTGTACTCACATGGAAGGACTAATATGTTCTATTGTAATACTACACAAAATTGCTTTGTGTTGCTCAAAACCTTATAATAATGAAATCTTACTGGCAGTTTGACAATTTTAAGGGATATTTCATTTTTATAATGAAATATCTTACACCAATTTCTATGCTGCTTGCATTGGTAGAACATAGGGCCCATCTTTAGACTTTAGTCTGACACTAATATCTTGTAGAATAATCCTTTATTGTCTGAAACATTTTACTTTTTGCCCTTATAGGAATGACTGATTGGCAAAACTATATTCTAATTAAGTGAAATTCCCAAGACAAGTCCTTTGCCTGGATGGATGTTTGCTACTTTAGTAACTTATTCATTTTTAATAATCCCTCATGTAGGATCTTTGTTTTCACACACTTCTTAATCTTGTTCTCCCAATTTGTAAATCTTATTTAAGGAAATAGCTACCCCTTTATACCATTTTTACAAAGAATCCTGTAGCATAAGTTTACTGTGCAATAATTCTCCTTTCTCATTCTCATAAATTACTGATTAATTTTTAGGACCTAATTAGATTTCTCTTAATTTGTCTATTTGACTGCATATGAAAAACTGCTGCTACTTAATTGCACAATTAAATTATATTTTTCATCATAATGCACCTTTTCAAATTCTTAAATGCAACAAGTAATGAGATTTATATTGTTTTTATTCAGATAAAATTCCAATTACATTTCCCATTTATATATAATTATCTCATTCTTTGTGTTCCTTAAAAACAAAAACTTCTATAACATTCCCTTTATTTGTAATTTATTGAGTAGCTGCTTATATGGATGGAAACAGAATTTAAAATAAATCTGTAAAATTTGAAAATGGTAATCCTTTATAAAGTAGAAAAACTATAATCTTATATTTGCTTCATGAATCATTCTAGAATACTTTTAATCTCATCAACAATGGAACATTATTGATCAAAAGAAAATAATTTTTCATATAAAAATGCAAAGCTTGTTTCTTTACTCTTCTTTGCTTGCTGTAATATGTTATCCTTAATAGGAATTGGTGATGAATTTCTTAAGTAAAAAGGACAAGAAAAGCTCTTTTGTCATATTTGGTTCTATGATACTGATACTCATCACAGGATGAGAGGCAATACTATGTTATGATACAAAGAAAACAAAGGCAGCAAAGCCATGTATATCCCTACCATACACTTGTGATTAGTTTTACAAGTGAATCTTATTCAATATGCTGTTATTTCTGAAGAAATAAGAGTATCACATTATTTTAAGAAATTTCTAATAATAATCATTTTATTTGGGACATCCACTATTTTGAGTTGATAACAATGCAAAGAAATCAGAATGATAAAAGAAGTACAGGAATTAGCAAATGATATAGCAGATATGTAAGCATATATCTCCTTAATTTTTCCAGAATCTACTATTGATCATATCACATATGTATCTCTTGAACCATGGAATTCCCAATGTTAATGAATTCTGGCTTAGACAGATGGTCTTTCTATACAACTCTTAAAGTTAATACTAAGAGTTCTGCAACATACTACATGGGTACTTCTGTATTTTTCTTAATATCTCTGGAAGTTCAAGTCTAATATTGTTAATATTGAAAGCATTCCCTGTGGAATATCTGTGAGGACTAAATAAGGAAAATAAGCAAGTAAGTGCAAAGATCCTTTCTAGCATAAAAAAGATATTGAAAATATCTAATATTAGTTAAAATATGAACACAAATCAGAAACAGATAATTTTGTGATATTTCTGTAAAAGTAGAAAACTTATATCAAGGAATATGATGTTTTTGTTAGCCCAAAATTTATCCCACACTTTTCTGTTTTTATTTGCTTGTTTAATATGTCTGCATTTTCTACATTCCTATTGTGGCATTAGTAACGTATTATAGCAAACAAAATACCAAAATTTAAATAAAATCCTAGAAACATAAATAATATTTGCTAATATTCTATTCTATCCTATTTTGTCCTGAATAAACTGAACATATTTTATAAAAAGTTAAATATGCATTTATGTATGTGTATGGTATAATATTTAAATATTCATATATATATATACTTTAGATACATTTATTAATCTTTACTAATATAATTCACTAATTTACTTCAATAAATATATTTTCAAAAATCCAGTTTCTTTCTAATATATGCTTCTTGAAATAAGGTATAATTAAGTGTAGTAAGCTTGCAGCCATACCACTGCGGTGTCTGATCCTGTCAAATTTCCAAAGCTAAGCAGGGTCGGGCCTGGTTAGTACTTGGGAACACGAGGTGTTATAGGCTCGGGAGAAAGGCCCAGCAACCCACTCCCCCCCAAAACAATCAGTCGTTGAAAACAGAATAAGTAACAGAGAAACACTATCAACAGTGTTTCCCCTGTTGTATGTAGGGTCACTATGACTCAGACACCAACTTGACAGCACCTAACAACAACAACAACAACTACAAATGTAGTAAAAGAGGGAATCAAGCATTTGTAAAGAATAGGTGAAGTAACATTGTGAACTACTACATCTCAATTAGATAACTCAATAGCTGAAATAGAAACGAAATAGACAAATTGCTAGGAAGACACAAACTATTTATTTATTTATTTATTTGGTTTTAGGGGATTGAACCTAGAGCACTGAACATGCTAGACAAGTGCTCCACCACTGAGCCACACTTCCAGCCCCTTTATTTTTATATAAAAAATTTATTTTGACAGGGTCTCGCTAAGTTGCACAGGCTGCCTCTGGTCTTAAACTTGCTATCCTTCTGCCTCAGCCTCCCAAGTCTCTGAGATTACAGGGATGTGCCATAGTGCCTGGCACAAACTAACAATTCTTACTCAAGAAAAATAGAACATGTAAATTGATCTCTAAGATAAAAAGATTGATTAGAAATTAGGAAGCTTCCTATAAGGAAAAGCCCAGTTCCAGATGACTTAATTGGTTAGTTTACCAAACATTCAAGTAAGAATGTATATCAGTTCTTCATCTACATTTCAAAGTAGAAGAGGAATAAATATTCCTAATTCCATCTATGGGACTCGTAATATTCTGATATAAAAAAATCCACGCTACTCAGGGCAATGTGATTCTTTTATAAGAATATATATATATATATTATGTATATATGTATATATTTATACGTATTTATATGTTTATTATAATTTATATATAATTTATTATAATATATATTTGTATGTGTAGCTAATATTAGAGCATCTAGATATCTAAGGCAAATATTAACAGAACTAAAGGGAGAAATAGACACCAATACAACAATAAGAAAGGACTTCAATAACACATTTCCAACAATAGATAGATCATCCAGACAGAAAATCAATAATGAAGCAGTGAACTTGAATAACATTAGAGACAAAATGGGAGTTTACAGAATTATACAGAATATCCCATCCAAAAACATCAGAATATACATTCTTCTCAACACAAAGAGAATACTCTCCATGAGAGATCTAATTCAAAGCAAACTTTAATGAGTTTAAGAGGATGGAAATCATATCAGATACTTTTTACAACCACAATGGTAAAAGTAGAAGTTAGCAGGACAATGAAGTTTGGAAAATTCACAAATACATGGAATTTAACAGCATGCTTCAAAACATCAAATGGCTCAAAGAAAAAAATTAAAGCTATGTGGAGAGAAATGAAAATGGAAACACAGCTTAATAAAAACCATGGGATTCAACAAAAATTGTTTTTGATGTTTTGCTAAAATAAATAAAAATTCCCAAGATCAATGTCAAGTAGTTTATTCCCTGTTTCCTGTCCAGAGTTTTCTGGTTTCCAATTTCATACATTTGTTTTTAATCCATTTTGAATTAATTTTTGCATATGATATGAGAAAAGATTCCTATTTCATTCTTTTGCATATGGATGTCAACAACACCATTTATTGCAGAGATTTTTTTCCTCCAGTGAGTATTCCTAAAAATTTTGTTGAAGAATAGTTGTCCATACATACATGGATCTATTTCTGTACTATTTTATTTTACTGGTCTACATCTTTTTTAAATGTCTGATGCATATTGTTTTGGATTAATTATTTTAGTAAATAAGTTTGAGATCAGATAATTTGATGACTCCATCATGCTCTTTTTCTCAAGCTTGTTTTGGCTCTTTGTAGTCCTTTGTGGTTCCACATGAATACTGTTTCTATTTATGTGAAAATGTCATTGATTTTTGATAGGGATTATATTGATTCTGTAATTTCTTTGTGTAATTTGGATATTTTAACAAAATTAATTTTCCCAATCCATGAATATGGGATATCTTTAATTTACTTATGTCCTGTATAACTGTATTTCATTAATGTAAGAGTTTTCTGCCTGGCTCTATGGCATATGCCTCTAATTCCAGTGATTTGGAAGGCTGAGGCAGGACGACTGCAAATTTAAGGCCAGAGGCAGCCTGCACAACTCAGTGAGAGCCTGTCTCAAAATTTAAAAACCAAATTAAAAAGAGGTTGGAGGTGGGGCTCACTGATAGAACACTTGCCTAGAATGCATAAGGTCCTGTATTCAACCCTCAGTACTGAAAAAAGTTATAATTTTCTATTATCAGTGTAAATATTTTTGCAGTCTAAGTTTATTCATAGTCTACAGCCATACCATGCTGGTGTCTAATCCCATCTGATCTCAGAGGCTAAGTATGGTTTGGCCTGTTTAGAACTTAGATGGGAAATTGCAGGGGAATACCAGGCACTGTAGGCAGCCCACTTCCAAAACCATCAGCCATGGAAAACCCTATGAAGAGGATGGAAGCACTGACATAGTGCTGGGCATGGCATAATGTTGGGTAGTGTTTCCTTCTGTTATATATAGGGTCACTATTGGTTGGACCCTACTCTAGTCCACCTGACAATAGCAAAATTTATTCTTTAGTATTTTACTGTTCTTGTTCTAAGTGTAATTATTTTCTGTATTTCTTTCTCACATAGTTCATTCTTAGTGTGAAGAAATGCAAATAACTTTTCTATGTGAATTTGTATCCTAGAACTTTGTTGTGTTCATCTATTAGTTCCAACAATTCCTCAAAATGTTAATCATATCCTTACCATTAGAACTAGCCATTCCAAAAAATTCAAGAGAAATGAGAATATATTTAATACAAAACTTTCACATGATTTTCCAGGTATATTATTCATTATAGTGAAAAAGTAGAAACAATAAATTACCTACCTATTGATAGACAAAATGTGGTACTTTTATAAAATGGAATATTATTTATCAATAAAAATGAAATACTGATGAGTGGTTGAACATGGATGAATCCTAGAAAACATTTTAATTACAAAAGATCATGTATTGCACCATCCCCCTCATATGAAATGTTTAGAAGAGGCAAATCTGTAGAAAGAAAATGGTATTAGTGTTTGTCAAGGTCTGGAAGTGGAGAATGTCCAGAGGATAGTGACTTTTCTGGTAAAGATAAATGGATTAAAATTAGATTGTGATCATAGTGGTACAATTCTGTAAGTACAGAAATACTGCCAATAAAACTGTCAAGAATAAATATAGAATGGTTAAAGTCCCAGAAAATCCTCTCAATTTTGTTAACTTTGTAAAACCATTGAAAATAATATTAAAATATGTTCTAATATCATGTTTCTCTGGTAATTCCTTAATATAAAATGCAAGAAACATAGTAGATGGCATACATTGAAATATAAATACTGCTGATGACCCACAAGTAGAGTCACCATTCTTTATTTTTATACTTTTTAGTAGTAAGCAATCTGAGAATCTTTGAAATTGCTCTATTCCTCATAGAAATGTAGTTAAACTCTTTTGGAATGATGTGAAAACCCTGGAGTAGGAGACAATATTTTCACTTAGAAGGTTGGTGCAAGGTTACTTGCCCAATTATTAAAATTAAGATCCTCTTGTGTTCAGAGTCATTAAAAGGAAAAACAGCTATCTTTTCTCTATTTGGTGAATTCCTAAGAAAATGGTGCTGCATTAACTGGGTGGTTGCAGTTAGGAAATTAAAAATGTGTCACATAGAAGCCATTTCTAGGGAAGTCAACTCTAAGATCTTTCAATTCAGTGCCAAAAGAAGGAAACATTTTCCCTTCATGAAAATTCGAGGCCTATGAATGTCTCTGAACAGGTGAGACATTAAAGGAGCTCAGTCTGTACCTGATGAAACACAAACTGTGCTTTAACAATGACATGCAGTGGTAGGAAAGGGGAGCAAGAACAAACTGATCAGATTTGAGTGCTCCCTCAGTACCTTACACAGAAGAGGTGAACTTTTTTTTTTTTTTCTGCTTTGTGGGCTGTTTCAGCATTATCATAGGATAGAAGTACTGGATTTCCTATTATCAAAGTGTGGGGGACATTGGTTAATTAATTGAAAAAAAAAGAATAACTGCTCATTCTATTTATACTTTGAGTTTATAGAGCTATTCACTGGTTATAGGAACAAAATATGTTTTTAAAATTCTAATACAAATAAAAAAATATACATAAGGTAGGCTGTAAGGAGTAACGATGGGAGAAGGGCCTGGCAATCCACTCCCAAGGTAATCCCAAAGTACTCAGCCATTGAAAACCCTATGAGGGTCGCTATGAGTAGGATACTGACTCAACGGCACCTAACAACAACAAGGAGTAACTATTAATTTTAACAAGGGAGAATTTAAAGACTTTCTTTGACACAAAACCTATTTGGAATTTCATTCCTACTATTAATCGTGTTATTTTTCATCATTTTTTTTTTACCTAATATAAGGATTAGACAATGACTTTCACCTTGAAAAATGATAATAATATAAAATTGGTACATGCTTACGGTGATTGCAGTATATACTTATAGGAACTAAAACATTATTCTTTATTCTCAGGAAATATGTTGAAAAAGAAAGAAGGGAATTGTTGGGGATTTTTAAAATCATATCCTACAACTAGGGTCCCTCATAACAGCCTGAAGGGCTGACCCCTAGTTGACCCCAGGGCTCATCTCACTCACTCAAACTAGTCTCTCCCATCGAGTGAGGAAAGATGGAGCCTGGCCAGTCTGACCTGCCCTAACCACCTTAAATTTGATTGGCTCCCCTCAGCATTTTTGGGTAATAACTGTCCCCACCTGGCAAGTATGTCAGTTTACCTGCTGTACCTGTCAGGTGTGTGCTCTGATTGGCTGAATCCCAACATTTGACCCCTCCAGGACCCTATAAAAGTAGGGCTCCTGGACCCCCTTCACCCTCACCCTTCTGATCGTCCCTCAACTGTCACCTGACCCCCATCACCTGGACCAGCGCTCCCAACTCCAGCAAGATCTGCAAGCAAGTCATCGGGATCAAGACCAGGGGCCCCAAAGAGCCGAAGGATTCAAGCAAGCCACGAAGAGCCTCCCAATTCCTCCCATCCTTGGGAAGAAGGGAGGTAGAGAAGGCAAGCGGCGAGAGGCAAGATGAACTGCCCTCCACGGAACACCAGCGGCTGTGGCTGTGCCTTTAAGGCTGAGCTGTACCAGCACTCAGCCTGCAGCATTCCATGAGCCAGCACTTAGAGAGCACATAGAGCTCTGCTCTATAAGGGTTGCTTGCTCCTTGCACCCCATCAGGGGAGCATTCAATAAACTTTACGTTCCCTGCTTTACCAACTGACGGTCTCCCGAAGTCCTTCATTTGAGCCATCGCTTAATTGGTTATGTTGTAGCCTGGCTCTAATCTTAGCTGGGCTAGAGCCAAAACTGCAACAGGGAATATAATTGATTTTTATGTTTTCTTGTAGTATCTGAATTCTTTCATTTTTATATAAGTGATTTGTTATTTGAAATCTAATAAATAATGTGGAAATTTGCTATTTTCAAGAAAAGTGTCATATTGATATCCTTGGAAATCTTTCTACAGAAAATAATGTAAGAAAAATATGGGAAATGTGATGTGGGCAGGTTCTTGAAGCCATGCAGATATGTAGGAGTAAAATAAGGATTCATAAAAGTCATTGGCAGTTACAAACAAGTCTTTATAACTCAGAAAGTAATTATTTTGTCTAATTTTATCCACAGAGTTTAATTTTCCTATTATTGTGCGCATGATTTTGAAATGTAGTACTTAAAAGGTATATTTTTCAGAATTTCAATTTAAAAATACATTTAAAAAGTATGAAAACGTGGCTACCTGTTAGCCAAAATACTTAGAAACTTTAATTATGTTTTCCTAATGTAGCCTCCTTTGAGTGCTAAATGAGTCAATGAATATTACCACCATCTGTGGTAGTTTCTAAGATTTGAAAAAGTTGTGTATTTAAAAATTGCTTGAAAATCTGCAAATTTAAAACATAGCTTGTAATTTTTCTCTGGGAATATTTGATAGCAACATATTTAGGATGCTCACTCAATTAAGGATTTCTCTTAAGAATATTTCTTCAGTATCATTGGTTCTTGATCATATACAATCTCTTGAAATAGTTGATCATCCACCAATTATTTTTGGTATAATGACTGTGTATTCCTTCCACCTTCTCTTGATGTCTCCCACATCATTTAACATTTTCCATGAAGAATACTTCACTATTGCCACTGGAGGGTTGAATATTTTCTTCAATTAATTAAGCTTGAGAAAAACAGAATGTGTTCTTCTCTTTTGGTTTTCTATTTCCAGCTTTTTGCACATGTCATCATAACATTTGACTTTGTCTTCTCAAGCTGCCCCTTGGAATCTTCTGTTTAGCTTTTTAACTTCATCATGTCTTCCTTTTCCTTTTGCTGTCCGTATTCAAGGGTAAGTTTCAGGTCTCTTTTGATATGCAATTTGGTCTTCTCTTTTTTTCTTGACTTTTTAATAACCTTTTGCTTTCCCCATGAATGTCTTTCACATCATGTCACAACTCCTCTGGTCTTTGATCACTAGTGTCTAATGCATCAAATCTATTCTTGAGGTGATCTCTGAACTCAGGTGGGATATACTGAATGTCATACCTAAGCACTTGTGCACTTGTTCTAATTTTCGTCAGTTTCAGTTTGAAGCTGCATATGAGCCACTGATGATCTGATACACAACCATCACCTAGTCCTTCTCTGACTTTTGATATTGAGCTTTTCCATCATTTCTTTCCACAAATGTAGTCCAAGTTGTTCCTGTATATTGCATCTGGTGAATTCCATGTGTATAGTTACTGTTGTTTGTGGGAAAATGTATTTGCAATGAAAAGGATGTTGGTTTGACAAAATTCTATCATGTGATCTCCAGAATTGTTTCTGTCACCAAGGCCATATTCTCCAACTACCTAGGCTTCTTTTTTGTTTCCAACTTTTGCATTCCAGTCACCAGTAATTATTAGTGCATCTTGATGACATGTTCTCTCAATTTCATACTGCAGAAGCTGGTTAAAAAATCTTCCCTTTATGTTTGGCCATACTGTTTGATGTGTAAATTTGAGAAATAATCATATTAACTTACCTTCTTTATAGGCATATGAATATTATTCTATTACTGGCAACATTGTACTTCCAGACAGATCTTGAGATGTCTTTTTTGATGATGAATGAAACCTCATTTCTCTTTAAGTTGTCATTCATTTCAAGAGGTTGCCTATGATCAGGAACTATTGTTACTAAAGGAAGAAATGGAAGCTGACTTGAACAAATTAGCAAAATGCAAGACTCCAAGAATTAATGGAATACCAACTGAGATGTTTCAACAAACAGATGCAGCACTGGAGGTGCTCACTTATTTATGCCAAGAGATTTGGAATACAGATACTTGGCCAACTAACTGGAAGAGATTCATATTTGTGCCTATTACCAAGAAAAGTAATCATACTGAATGTGGAAATTATTAAAAGATATCAATAATATCCCATGCAAGTAAAATTTTGCTAAGGAGCATTCAAAAATGACTAGTGAATATATTAACAAGAAACTCCCAGAAAATTAAGCCAGATTTAGAAGAGCACATGGAACCAAGGATATTGTTGCTGTTATTAGATGGATATTTATAAAAAGCAGAGAATACCAGAAAGATGTCTATCTATGTTTCATAATTATGCAAAGGCATTTGACTGTGTGGATCATAACAAATTATGGATAACATTGCAAAGAATCGAATACCAGAGTATTCGACTTAACCTAATTGTAGTCATGAGGAATCTGTACATGGACCAGGAGGCAGTCTTTGTATAGAACAAGGAAACACTGTTTGGTTTAAAGTTGAGAAAGATGTATGTCAGTGTTATATCCTTTCATTATATCTCTTTAATCTCTATGCTGAGCAAATAATCCAATAACCTGGACTTTTTGAAGAAGAACACTGCATTAGGATTGAAGGAAGACTCATTAACAACATGCATTATGCAGATGACACAACGCAGCTTGCTGAAAATGAAGAGGATTTGAAACACTTACTGAAGATCAAAGAACACAGCTTTCAGTATGGATTGCATTTAAATATCAAGAAAACAATAATTCTTACAATTGAGTCAGTAAGCAACTTCATAATAAATGGAAAAGAGATTGAGGTTGTTCAAGATTTTGCTTTAGGTTCTATGATCAATACCTACGGAGGCAGCAGGAAAGACACAATGAACTGGGAAAAGCTGTTGCAAGTGACCTTTTTAAAGTGTTGGAAAGTAAAGGTGTCACAATGAAGATGAAAGTGTGTCTTACTCATGTCATGGCATTTTCAGTCTCATCATATGGTTGTGACAGGTGGACATTGATTAAGGCAATCAGGAGAAGAATTGATGCTTTTGAATTATGGTGCAAGAGATGAGTATTGAATATACCATGGACTGCCAAAAGAACCAACAGATATGTCCTAGAAGAAGTGTAACCAGAGTGCTTCTTGGAAGCAAGAATGACTAGAATGCATCTTATGTATTTTGAACATATTGTCTGGAGGGACCAATCCCTGGAGAAGGACATCATGTTTGAGAGAGTCGCTGGTCAATGAAAGAAAGGAAGTTATTCTACAAGATGGATTGACATAATTTCTGCCACCATGGGTTTAAATATAAAAAAGATCATGTGTCTGGCACAAGAATCGGGGAGTGTTTTTTTTGTGTGTGATGGGGTCACTATGAATTGGACTCAAACTGAAGGCATCTAAAAACAGCAATTAATAATATTTTCTAAAGTATTTGAAATCAACTATAAATTACTACATTTGACTAAGTGCATGTTTATGTGTTGTTCCTCAGAATATTCTCAATTTCTCATACTGAAACCTAATCTTATATTCTCTGTTTTAGCCTTGAGTTTGCAATTTTAAAGGGTCTTCTAAATGTGGGTACTTTTTCCTCAGAAAACCACTTCTTAAATAAAGCTATTTCAGCTGCAAATTACTTATTATGAATAAATGAATGCACCCTTATGAGCAAATGATAAGCACCATAGAAATAGATGTTTCTAAGCAAGAATATTTGCTTTATACAGGGAGTAAGCATTGCTTATCAAATTATACTTGTATAGACAAAAATTTTCATATCTATTTTTCTAACATTTAATCTCACTAGAGATTAGTTTTATACATGGTTCCAAGAAAGAAATGAGTATCTGTTTCATTAACATAGAAAATTGGCTTCTTTACTAGTCTACAGAGGAATGATTTTTAATTTATACCTCAACAAACCATAATTCTATTCAGGCACTAACTTCAGCTTCTCTGTGAGTAGGACTTTCCAGATATTTCAAATTCTCATATTCTTTTTATATGATTTATGGAATGTGTGATGCATTAATATATTATGTGCACTTTTGACTATATTTTAGTATAGATGAAAATACTATTGAAATACTAATACATCTTTTAAGTTTGGGCTAGGGTGTAGTTCAGTTGATAGAGTGCTGCTCTCCATGATTTGAAGCCTGAGTCTGATCCCCTACACCACAAAATATGAGAGAAGGACCTGGCAACCTACTCACAAAACAATCAGCCATTGTAAGCTCTATGAGTAGTAGAGAATCACTGACATAGTTTTGGACATGACACGGTGTCATGGAATGTTTCCTTCTTTTGTACATAGGGTTATTATGAGGGTTATTTACTCGAGGGCACCTAACAACATTAACTTTTAAGTCTGAAAGAAATAAATCATTAAAATGAAAAAATTATTAGGAGTCTTTTAAGAGAGAAAAATGTTCATCCAAAAATATTTTTTCATCTTTCAATACAATGTTAAAGCCATGCATATGTAGAAAATGAATTGCGGAGGCAATCATTTGTGTATGTCTTTCTGTGTAGACTAAGTGTGTTATGAAATTAAATCATCTGCATTCACATGAAAGCCTATCAAATATTTTCTATTCAACTTTGGCCAATTCTCTTAGGAATTCTCCTCCTTGTTGTTGTTGTTGTTGTTGTTAGGTGCTGTCGAGTCCTGTCCGACTCATAGCGACCCTCATAGGGTTTTCAATGGCTGATTGTCTCAGGATTCCCTTGGGAGTGGATTGCCAGGTCCTTCTCCCATTTTTGTGGTGCTGGGAATTGAACACAGGACCTCAGAGATTGCAGAGCGGCGCTCTACCAACTGAGCTAAATCCAAGCCCCTTTCTCCTCCTTAGACTTTTAATTTTTTAAATACTAGGGATTGCTGATCACAGTGACTTACACCTATAATTTCAGCAACTCAGGAGGTGGAGGCAAGAGGATTGCAGGTTGGAGGCCAAAACAGCCTATATTACTTAGCAAGACCCTGTCTCAAGATAAAAAGTGAAAAATGGGCTGGGGGTTGAGCCCAGTGATAGAGCACTTGCAAAGTACATTCAAGGCCCTGGGTTCAACCCCCAAGTACTGTAAAAATAAATAAAATAAAATATCAAGAAGAGTGGAACATGTCTTGCAGAGTTTAAGAATTAAACAGTATAAACATTTTCAACTGACCATCTTTAGGAAAATTTAAAATTTAACACAGACTTATATCACATACTCAAATATATAATCCAAAATAAAATTTGATCCAACTATCACAATATCACCTATGTTTCCCAAGTAAAGGGTCTCAAATTGTTGGATAACCCAGACAATGGAATATTATTTAATGCTTAAAGAAAGACACCATCAAACCATGAAAAGACATTTGTTGTTGTTGTTAGGTGCCGTCGAGTCCAGTACGACTCATTGCGACCCTATGTACAGCACATCGAAACAATTCCGATTCTGTGCCAGGCAAATGATCTTATTTATGTTTAAGCCCATTGTTGCAGACACTGTGTCAATCCATCTGGTGGAGGGTTTTCCTCTTTTGCATTGACCTGCCACTCTTCCAAATATGATGTCTTTCTCCAGGGATTGATCTCTCCTGACTACATGTCTGAAATATGGAAGACGCAGTTTGGCCATTCTTGCTTCCAAGGAGCACTCTGGTTGTATTTCTTCTAGGACAGAATTGTTGGTTCTTTTGGCATGGTATATTCAATAGATGTCTCCAGCAGCACAATTCAAAAGGATCAATTCTTTTTCCTCTCTCTCTTGTTCAATGTCCAGCTTTCACAACAATATGATGCCAATGAAAATATGATGGCATGAGTCAGACGCACCTTCGTCTTCAATGTGACATCATTGCTTTTCAATTCTCTAAAGAGATCTTTTACCACAGCTTTTCCTAGAGCAATGCATCTTTTGATTTCTTGACTGCTGCTTTCACAGGTGTTGATTATAGAGCCAAGCCAAGCAAAATCTTGGACAACCTCAATCTTTTCTCCATTTACTGTGAAGTTGCGTGCTGACCCAGTCATAAGGATTTTTGTTTTGTTGATGTTTAGTCGTAACCCATATTGAAGGTTATGATCTTTGATCTTCATCAGTAAATGTTTTAAATTCTCTTCACTTTCAGCAAGCAGAGTGGTGTCATCTGCATAACACAGGTTGTTAATGAGTCTTCCTCCAATCTTGATGCCACGTTCTTCCTCATAAAGTCCAGCTTCTCGGATTATTTGCTCAGTGTATAAATTGAAGAGATAGGGTGAAAGTATACAGCCCTGACGCACACCTTTCTCAACTTTAAACCACTCAGTGTTTCCTTGTTCTATTCGAACAACTGCCTCCTGGTTCATGTACAGA
>VMDO01015347.1:0-15288 GCA_007922755.1 Pedetes capensis | reverse complement strand
GTAATTTCTTATGATCCACACAATCAAATGCTTTTGCATAGTTAATAAAACATAGATAGATATCTTTTTGATATTCTCTGCTTTCAGCTAATATCCACCTGACATCAGCAATGATGTCCCTAGTTCCCCACCCTCTTCTGAATCCCGCTTGATTTTCTGGTAATTCCCTGTCTATATACTGCTGCAGTTGCTTCTGAATGATCTTTAGTAGAATTTTGCTGGTGTGTGATATTAATAATATTGTCCGATAGTTTGCACATTCAGTTGGATCTCCTTTTTTGGGAATAGGCACGAATATGGATCTCTTCCAGTCAGTTGGCCAAGTACCTGTTCTCCAAATCTGTTGGCATAAACATGTTAACACCTCGAGAGCTGTATCTGTTTGTTGAAACATCTCTATTGGTATCCCATCAATTCCTGGAGCTTTGTGTTTCATCAGTTCTTTCAAGGCAGCTTCCACTTGGTCCTTCAACACCATTGGTTCCTCTTCATATGCAACCTCTTGGAATGGTTGGTCATCTACCAATTCTTTCTTGTATAATGACTCTGTGTATTCTTCCCATCTTCTTTTGATGTTTCCTGCATCATTTAATATTTCCCCTGTAGAATCTTTCACTACTGCCACTCGAGGCTTGAATTTTTTCTTCACTTCCTTAACCTTGAGAAACACAGAGCACATTCTTCCACTTTTGGTTTTCTGCCTCCAGCTCCTTGCACATGTTATTATATTTGTTTTTGTCTTCTTGAGCTGCCTTCTGAAATCTTCTGTTTAGTTCCTTAACTTCATCATGTCGTCCTTTTGCTTTAGCTGCTCCACGTTGGAGGGCAAGGTCCAGTGTCTCTTTTGACATGTAATTTGGTCTTTTCTTTTTTTTCTTGTCTTTTTAAGAACTTTTTGCTTCCTTCTTGAATGATATCTTTTATGTCATGCCACAACTCTTCTGGTCTCCTATCATTTGTGTCTAATGCATTAAACCTATTTTCGAGGTGGTCTCTGAACTCAGGTGGGATATACTCAAGGTCATACCTTGGCTCTCATATACTTGTCCTAATTTTCTTCAGCTTCAGTTTGAACTTGCATATGAGAAGTTGATGGTCTCATCCACAGTGAGTACCTGGTCTTGTTTTGACATTTTGTACAGAGCTTTTCCATTGTCTCTTTCCACATATGTAGTCAATTTGATTCCTGTATGTTCCATCTGGTGAAGTCCATGTGTATAGTCTCCGTTTATGATGTTGAAAAGATGTATTTGCAATGAAAAGGTCATTGGTCTGACAAAATTCTATCATGCTATCTCCAGCTTCGTTTCTGTCACCAAGAGCATATTTTCCAACTACTGAGCCTTCTTGTTTGCTTCCAACCTTTGCGTTCCAGTCACCAGTGATTATTAGTATGTCTTGATTGCATGTTTGATCTGTTTCAGATTGCAGATGCTGATAGAAGTCTCCCCTTTCTTCATTTGTGGCCTTAGTGGTGGGTGCATAAATTTGAATAATAGTCATATTAGCTGGCCTTCCTTGTAGGTGTATGGATATTATTCTATCACTGACAACACTGTATTTCAGGACAGATCTTGAAATTTCTTTTTTGATGATCAATGCACCCCCATTTTTCTTTAGTTTATCATTCCCAGCATAGTAGACCATATGATTGTCTGACTCAAAATGGCCTATGCTGGTCCATTTTAGCTCACTGATGCCTAGAATGTCAATGTTTATGCGATCCATTTCTCTTTTAACGACTTCTAATTTTCCTGGATTCATATTACGTACATTCCATGTTCCAATTATTAATGGATGTTTACAGTCATTTCTCCTCATTTTGAGTCATGCAACATCAGCAAGTTGAGCACCCTGGGGCTTTACTCCATTTCAGTCATCACGGTAGACTCTCCTTGGAGGAGGCAAGTCTTCCACCGTAGTCTTTTGAGTGCCTTCCAACCTGGGGGCCTCATTTTCCGGCACTATTTTCTGACAGTGTTTCTTTGCTATTTATAGGGTTTTCAATGGCTAGTTGTTTCGGGAGTGGCTCGTCAGGTCCTACTCCCTAATCTGGCTTAGTCTGGAAGCTCAGCTGAAAACCTTTCCACCATGGGTATCCTTGCTCATGTCTGAGATTACAGTGGCAGAGCTCTCAGCCTCATCGCAATACACTAGCCTCCACAGTGCGACAAACTGACAGACGTGTGGGGGCTGTGGTGCTTATTTCAGATTATAAACTGGGTAGATTCTCAGCTCTTTGGTCTGTGTGATTCTCTCTTTAGTTCACTAGCCCAACTCCAATGGGGTAAGGGGTAGGGATGTGATAGATTTTGTTTCTCATCTGTAGGGTGGGAAAGGGGGAGGGGATTCTAGTGACAGAAGAGGGGGAAAGAGGAGAGAGGCTAATAGAAATTACTGTCAAAATTAAAATTAAGGTTAAGGCTTAAGGATAAAATAATTAATACAAGGACACATATAGAGCTTAAGAAAAAGAGTAGGAGAATAGAAAGAGGGAAGAGAGTAAAACAAGAAAGGAAGAAAATAGAAATAAAAAAAAGAAAATAGAAAACCTCACGCATACACACTCCCACCCACATATAAAATTGCTTGCAGTCAGGTGCGATGGTATACACCTGCAATCCCAGTGGCTTGGGGGGGCATAGGCAGGAGGATCGCAAGCCCAAGATCACAAGCAGCCTGCACAATCCAGCGAGACCCTGTCTCAAAAAGTAAAAAAAGTACGGGCTGGGGGTGCAGCGCAGTGGTCCAGCACCTCCAAAGCAAATAAGCACAAGACCCTGGTTTCAAACCCCCATACAAAGTAACAAAAACCAACAAACAACAACAACAACAACAAAAAAACACGCTCACAGACACATATAAAAACACTTCTAGTCAGGTGCGGTGGTGCATGCCTGCAATCCCAGTGGCTTGGGGCGCAGAGGCAGGAGGACCACAAGCCCAAGATCAGAGGCAGTTTGTGCAACCAAGCAAGCCCCTGTCTCAAAAAGGAAAAAAAAAAAAATATGGGCTGGGGGCAAAGCGCGGTGGTCCAGCACCTACAAAGCAAGCAGGAGCAAGACCCCGGATTCAAATCCCCATACAAAAAGAAAAAGAAAGAAAAAAAAAGAAAGAAAGAAAGAAAGAAAAATAAGAAGAAGAAGAAAAGAAAAAAAACCCTTGTATGTTCTTGCAGGTGGAATCTGCACTGTGGGCACCCAGTTCCACAGGGTGAAGTTGATACTGCAGGAAGCAGTGCTCCCTCCAGAACTCAGGATGGCAGTGTTTTCACACAATCTGCAGGAGCAGTCTGTCTTAGTCTCTAGAGACTTTGCTGATTACTTAGAAAATGGCGGATTGCCCCACAATGTCCTGGGAGTGGAACACCGAATGACCAAAGAGATGGTTCCATGAAATATTCTGTGTCGATTGTATTGTTTGAAAAGCAGTGGAACCTGTGGGGTCCTCCCTGGGGTTCTCCCTGTCCCACGTAGTTCAGGCGCCAATTCCCCAAATCAGAGATTTCTGGCCCAAAGCCTATAGCATGGAGGGAATATGGTTGCTATCGTGGATTTTTTTATTGCAGGGCTTTCCACCCACTTGGGAGACCACTTGGGAGGACCAAATCCTCTTGTGGGTGGGATGATATTCAACCCCCCGGAAAGAGTCTGTATCAGGTCCGTCCATGCATGGCTATTGCGCTCAAAACTGTTCTTATTGTGTCTAATTGTCCTGCAAGACTCTGCCAAAAAGGAGCACTCTGTCCGCGTGGGGCTCAGCCGCCTCTGCAGACCTCACCTTTCTCCACAGTGCAGTGGGATGACTTAGGATATCCTCCGGTGTGTCTGGGATCCAGGGGTATGTGTGCCCGTATATCTGTGGAGATTGCATCTGCATGACTGTCCTGCCACAATAGGAGGGAGGGAGCCACGTTTCAGCTCTGGATGCGTACCATACCGCTGGCACTGGTTTCCCAGTTCCCTCCGCGATTACTCCCTGTACCCTCCAGTATCTACTCTCATGGATCTGATCCCTATTTTCTCATGTGAGGGACCTACAACAGCCCAGTGTCTCAGGCTGCGGGACGTATGCCGCTAAAGATAGTGATTCCGTGTGCCACCTCAAACTGACTCACCTGAAACTTGTAGTTTGTGTCCCGTGGGCAGGGTGAGAATGTGATGTCAAGGTTGCACTCCAGTTGGGTCTGGCTCCCGTGGGTGTGTGGGCGAAGTCCCCTCCAAGTCTCCGGGATTCTATCCTGCTGTCTGTGTGATGGCGAAATGGTGGAATGGCGGTCCTGCTACTGACCTCTGTGTAGCTCCTACGAAGCCAAATGCTTGATTTCAGTGTTCATCCAGTTTCATCCTCTATCTCCCAATCTAAACTATCACTGTTTCTATCTATTCAATGTGAGTTCTAAACCACTAATCGAGGCTTCCCTTTACTCTGGGACAGAAGGCGCGTGTTATCTGTCTGCCATCTTGCCGGGAGCCCCATGAAAAGACATGGAAGAACCTTAAATCTGCCAAAGAAATTTTCCTTTTCTTTTATTCCAACTGCCCTGCCTGAGTTAACCTTCCCTTGCACTGTTGGGATATCCCTGCTAAAAGTTATTTCTACTTTAAATGTATTTCATATAATAAGTAGAAATCTACCATTATTTTAAATTGCAATTGCAATGTGTACAATTATTAGCAATGTATTGTTTCCTAAATGATCAAGTTCCAAGCCATGTTTCCAACTTTATTACTGTTCAACTTTCTCTCCTCACTGTTTCATAAAACCCATATGTCAACTAAAGCCTGAGTTTCATTTTCTTAATATATACCCTGTGCCTTCATATGTCTGCTTCGTATTAATGAACTGGCATTCATTTGGAATGAGTTTTTCCAAAATTCAATCTACCAAGTCCAACTATTTCTATAAAACTTCTTAAAATTGTTGTAGCAATAACTAACTCTAAACTATATGCCCTCTTAGCTCAGGGTCAAATTAATGCTACTTTTATTAATTGCATCTTCTTCCCTTACACCACTGTTGTCAGTTTCTTGAGGATAACATTTGTTATAGTTTGGATTGAAAATATCCCCCAAAGGTCATGTTGTTTGGTCTCCAGTTGATGGTGTATCCTTTTATCACATCTCTTTAATTTCAATGCTGAGCAAATAACCTGAGCAACTGGACTTTATGAAGTAGAACATGGCATCAGGATTATCCTAAGAGGTTGTGGAAATTTGGGAGGCAGGTATATCTTGGCAGAAATAAGTCACTAGCCTAGGCCTTTGGAGGTTTTTTATCCTTGACCTGTGGCTCCATTAGCACTCTGTTTCCTGCTCACGAAGATATAAGGTCTGCAATAGGCCTTGTGTCCTTCCACTGCCTTGCCTACTCCATCACCATTATGGACTGATCCTCTTATTGGTGAGCCCTCAATAAATCTCTCTCATCCATGAGTTTATTTCCATCGGTTTTACTGCTACAGTGACAATAGCTGACAATACAACATTGTACTTTTTAAGTACCATGTTAAACATGATGTCTTCTGTATATCTCTTTCTGAAGCAACTTTTATATTACATTATCTTATAACCAACTATTTTTACCTCCACCAGCTCCTTTAGTAGACTAAACTCTTTAATACCTGGGATTATTATCACTGGCATCTCTATATTTTAGTGGTGGACTCAGTGCTTGACACACAGTAGGATCTCAATAACTAGTATTGAATGCGTTAATTTAGCTGTACATTTTTTACTACAGTAATTTCTAAGTTATCATCTTTAGTTTATAATTCTCTTACTTCAGTCTTTGAATAATTCCCTATTGTTTCTTGGATGAAGTCCACAAACTTTATCATGAACTAACAATAAAACAATGTGTTACCTGTTTTTGTTCTTGATCATCTTTTCAGTTAAAAACTGCAGTACTTCCAATTCTTAGTGAGTCACATTGTGTCCTTACTTGCCTCCAGATACTTGCAGTTGCTATCCCTTCACCTAAGGAGAGTGTTTCTATTTAAATTTCTGGACTTAGGCTGGGAAGTCTTTCCTAACACTCTGTCTTCTCCATTTGAGTTATGCAACCCCTTCCATCTGTACCTAAAGCACCCTGTACTAGCCCTAATACAGATCATACTATATCTTGTAAACACTAATTTCCTCCTCTGTAGCATCTTTAGGTTGCTAGCTTTTTGAAGCTCAATTCTTAATTTACATACATCAACAGAAATTTCATGTGGATCAACTTAATATTATATTTCCAGTCTGTAACATAGTACTTGACAATTGGAAAACGCTGAGCAATTGTTTATTGAATGAATGGTAGTTACCCTAATATTTCACTTTGTTATGGAAAAAAGAGAACTCCAGAAAGAGAAGGCAAAGGGAAAATAATAAGCTCTCAGAGTGTGTATCTTTCTCATTTTTGTATTCTTTCCCTCAAAGAATCTAGTGTGTAGATGACTAATAAATATTTTAAAAATTGAATCAGAATGATTATTCCTGCAATAAGGAAAATTCAAGAACACTTTGGAACTAATGGAGAATTCTAGCTGTTGGTCCCCTTTAGGTTTTGACTCTTACTTTGATCAAGCATACGAGAGGAAGTACATTCAAAAGAGCAGTGGAATTTAGAATCCCCGGGGCAAGAACGCAAGGCTCCTATCATGGCCTCACAGTGACACTAGCTCATGTTTCATGGTTTCATATTCTAGGAACAATAGAGCCAAAATAGGGTCAGCATAAAACTTTAAAAAGCTCTAGCAGATTGTGTCCCCAGAAAACCTGAACCTAGAAAATGCAACCAGAGGATTCTTCAAATGAGCACACGATATAAAGCAAACCATCATCTTCCCTTTTACGTTTAATTTTCTTCTTGCTATTTCTGAGCATTAATCATTCAGGAGTCTTGCCATCCTGTTTTCTGATCCACTCATTTACATGCTTGCTGCATTTCATTTTTAATCTTAAACTAGCAATTCCTTCTTCCTACTTGCCTTCCGTTGAATTATTTTGCCTTTTTCTTTGCAGAAAGAGATAGTTATTTTATCTTAGCTTCTATACCTTCTGGCTTTCATGTGTTCCTATATTCACTTTCTTTAGCATATTCTGTTTTTAACTCTATTGCTGTAAAGTTTAAAGCATACTGTTTTCTCAAAGACTAGTAAATAGCTGGAGCACCTGAAGGAGACAGATATTATTTAATGACATCTTTAACAAATGTAGACAACACTATAAGGTAAAATATATGTGTGTGTAATCATGTAAAATGAGATTGAGAAAATATCTCAATGATTGTTTTATGTAATATATTTACTAACTTTTTATTTGCCTGAATTTCCAGTCACAGAAATTAATAAGGTCTCTTCTGCACTGAAGCTTGAGATAAGTAAAGACTTAAAGTACTTACTTTGTAAGTATAGGCCTTGTCTTTAGTGAAAATTTAATTGAAATATGGGTCCCCTCATGTTTGTTTTGTTAGATGAGGACCACTAAATTAGAATCCCAACAGTTTGGCAATACAGAACTTACTACTATACATGTAGAGGTTGTATAGAACAATATGTCAGATGAAGCCAGCAATGGCATACTTAATTCTTGAATAACAGAAACCTTTGTGGAAATAACAACTCATCTTTTCTGAAATGGTTTCTTTGGACACAATCTCAAAAAGAAATTCTGTGTGATGAAATAACCACTTTTGTACTCGCTTGTTTGGCCTGTGAAGGGTCCACACTGTTCACAAGAATCTTCTTGAATTATGCTTGCTTATTGTTTGTGGTGCTGGAGATTGAACCCAGGCCTTTATGAAGTAAATGCCTACAAATGAGCTACCCCCCCCCCCCACAGAGCTCCCTCTTTACATGAGAGTTTTTCTTAAATTTCAGGAAACCTCAAAATGAGTTTCTCAAGAAGGAAGGGTTAGCAGCAACAATATATGCATCTATATATTTATATTCTTGGGAAAGATTCTAGAACCATTTATATTGTTCTCCAAAACAAAGATCCAAACATATACATATTTCTTATATGAGAACATGTGCTGTTTTGCTCATTTGTTTGATGGGCTTTCCCATTGGAATGCAAGTTAACTGAGGGGAGATTTTATTTCTGCCTAGTAAATATAGATGATTTTCAATAGTTGTTGTTGTCATTAGGTGCCATTGAGTCAGGTTCAAACTCATAGCAACATTATGTACAACAGAACTAAATGGTCCCTACACTGTGACTTTCCCAGCACAATTGTCAGTGCTCCTCTGCTTTTCATAGGGTTTTCAATGACTGTTTCAGGAGTGGGCTGCCAGGTCCTTCTATCAAGCCTACAGTACGCAGTTTTCCCAGCTAGTCTCCCATCCAAGGACTAACCAGGCCTGACCCTGCTAGCTTCTGAGATCAGACAAGATCAGACACTGGGTGATATGTAAAATTATATATATATATATATATATATATATATATATATATGCATATATATATATATATGCATATATATATATGTACACAAACATACACACACATACATACATATGTATGCATGTATATATGTATATATGTTTGTATATATGTATATATATGTTTGTATATACATATATCCGTACATATGTGTGTATACACACACACGCACACACACACACACACACACACACATATATATGCAGGCTGGGATTTAGCTCAGTTGGTAGAGCGCTGCGCTGCAGTCTCTGAGGTCCTGAGTTCAATTCCCAGCACCTCAAAATGGGAGAAGGACCTGGCAATCCACTCCCAAGGCAATCCTGAAACAGTCAGCCATTGTAAACCCTCTGAGGGTCACTATGAGTTGGATACCGACTCGACGGCACCCAACAGCAACAACAAATATATATATATATGTATGTATATATGTATATATATACATATATATGCATGTATATATACACACATATATTATATATATATATGTATATATATAAATTATACACACACATATACCTGTAATACATATTGTAAAGCAATCAATGAACTGTACACATTACTTATTTCAGGGACAGTTAAAATAGTTTCAAATTCCTTAGTAGAAAATATTCAGAAGCAAGGAGTAGGGCACAAATTTTCCCTCTATTTATATCTGTTGTTGTTGTTGTTAGGTGTCCTCGATTTGGGTCTGACTCATAGAGACTCACAGCATTTACAATGATTGATTGTTTGGAGATTGTTCAGAGAATGGGCTGCCAGGTCCTTCTCCTTTTTTTTGGTGCTGGGGATCAAACCCAGTGCCTCAGGCAGTGCAGAGTAGCACTCTGCCCAAGTGAGCCAAACATCAGGCCATTATTTATAACCATTGTTTTTGTTGTTGTTAGGTCCTGTAGAGTTGGTCTCCAACTCATAGTGACCTTATGTACAAGTGCTTCTCTGCTATTCATAAGGTTTACAACGGCTGATTATTTTTTGGGAGTGGGTTGCCAGATCCTTCTCCCAAGCCTACAGCACCTGGTGTTCACAGGTGGTTTCACATCCAAGAACTAACCAGGCTCTACCTCGCTTAGTTTTGGAGATCTGATGGATCAGACTCCATAGTGGTATTGGTGCAAGCATTTATATCCATAGGAACTATATAATATTGCACATATAACTACTTAATTTTGGTGATTAGTTGTACACATGATAGTTCCTCACAAACCTAGAGTACAGAATCTACTTTTGACACATGTAATGGGATACATTTCATTTTGCATTTGTTTCTGTGCAAGTTTAAATATGTTTGTCATTGTGTACTACTGGCATTCAAATATTACTGGGAAGTTATTAGAGAAATGTACAAAAACTTTTGATTTTACTTGAAAGATTTACAGTCACAATCTTTACCATCTAGATTCTGCTATTTTTCTATTTTTCCTACTTACATACACGGCTTGATGGCACATAACAACAACAACAACAACTTACATACATGTAATAGCTAATAGTAAAAATAATAGTTTGTCATTAGCAGACATTGGGTGCCTGCATTACCTTTGTAAACCTACACATTAATCCTACCTAGTAGATTGCACTGTAATGTAGCTCTGTTGGAAGAATGCTGCTTTGCACTCTTTGGGGCCATAGGTTTAATCCCCAGCACCACAAAAATGGGTGAAGGACATGGCACCTCACTCACAAAACAATTCCCCCCAAAATAAGCTATGAAAACCCCATGAATAGCAGAGAAGCATTGATAATAGTAGTGGGCATGTCACAGTGTTGAGAAGTGTTTCATTATATTGTACCTAGGGTCACTATAATTTGAATGTGACTTAATGGCACCTAACAACAATAATATATACTTATAACAAAAGATGAATACAAGTCTTTTTGACTTTGGCAATTACAAGAGGTGCTCAAAGTGGTTACCATCTTAATTTGATTCAACGTGGAAAAACAATAGATAACATCTCTTAAAATGTGTATAATTTTTTTTTTTGCATCATTGGTTTTACTGGGTTATGTAACTCTCCACATAACAGTGTCAACTGCCTGAATATCTTTTCTGTTTTACTTTTCAGGGAACACTCAGTTTTACTCTCTTGACATCCCATTTTGTAATTCTCATCCTCCAGTATTTCTGAAGATGGTAGGAGTGTGTGCTTTTGGTGGGAGGCCACTGTGTTTCCAAATTCCTGCTTCCGTTGAATTCTCTGTTTCCTTTTCTGTCCCATAATCTGGATGCTCTTGTACCTCGCCACCCTCACAAATCTGTTATGTATATCTGGTTTCCACTGACAGTGCAAGGGGGGGGCTAAGGAGAGGCTTCTTCCCCAAACTGTGACACTCTACACCTGATAGGTAGACATACCTACTCTTCAATGTCTTTCTGTCCTTCTGGTTCAATCCTATTTTCTATAGGCTCCTTGCTTCTGCCAGAAATTTGGTCCCTCTACTTCCTTCAGAATTTCCTTGTTTTTTAAGCTAATCTTTCCATCTTCCCTTTTTGAAGAGTACATCAAATACTTTTTGTTAGTAAAAGATTTTTGCTCTGATGTTCAGGTTATCTATTCATAATCCAGATAATTTATTAAGATGCTTTATTTAGTAAAACAAATTTGTTACTTGGAAAGAAATGCCATCATCTGCTGTTAATTTTTTTCTCCTCTTCTATGATGATCAAACTATGGTAGACAATGATAAAACTAAGATTTAAACCCAAGGAGTTCCCCACACTTAGGTGATATACTATGGAAAGACTCATCCTTGTCATTACTGACAGGGCCTTTAGGACTTAAAGAACTAATTGTTTTACTTTATATAGGACAAAGACTGCCTAAATATTCCACTTGGCTGGACTAAACTTTAAACAGTTTTCATCCTGACTGCAGCCACCACTTGATTTCTCTTTTATTAGAGCATTTGTAATAGTAAACTTTCATATATATATATATATATATATATATATATTTTGTTGTTGTTGTTGTTTTCTTTCTTTCTCTCTTTTGCTTAGGTATAAATCTTCTGCCAACTCTTACCAGGTCTACAACCAGGGAATTTCTCTCTCAAAGAAGTGTGAGCTACCACCTTAAAACACTGCTCTAAAAAACAAACAACAAAACACAAACAGCCTCCTCTTCCTTGGCATTTCGTAGTCTCTGTTGTAGCATAGGAGCCTGACCCAGAGAAATGGCAATCTGCAAACATAGATAGCCAAATCACACTGACAACCTTGCTCCCTAACATTCTCCAGTTAGTTTTCACTGGTGTTTAAAATCCTACCTCCTATTTCAGCAAAGTTAAAGTCAACCTCTCTTCCCTGTTACAACAGCTTTGAATGAAACCTTTCTTGCTTATTTCATCTTTCTGTCCAGTGCAATTTTTCTTTGATGTATATCATGCCCCAAATATCCTTGCATTACTGAGAAATAGAAGATGCATACTTTATATTGAAAATATTTTCAAATCCTTTGTTCTTGGACTATTGAACACAATTGTAAAAACCTATTTATTAACCAAAGTTACTCTGTCATTTCTGAAATATGTTTAGTAATGACATATTTATTTTAAATGGCAGAATGTGTCCTTCTACCACATAACAAGTTGTCTTTAGTAAGACATAGGTGAGGACAAATATTACCTTTTTAAAAGAAGAATTCACATATGTGATGCTTAGATTATTTTAAAAATTGCTAATAATTTTCAAATTACTTTTATCGAGTTCTCAAGTAATTCATAGTGCATTTATCAAATATATTTTAATTTTTTCTAAAGTGCAATCTGTGATTTAATATATCATAAATTAATTTTATAAGATTCTCACAGAAAAGGGTGTGAATGCTTTCTTTATAATGTAAAATGTTTCAGAAAAATCTGTTACACCGAGGGTTTAGGGTAGCTGCTGACAGCAACAACAAACCAACCAAAGTACTTCCCTATTCTTTTGTATTAGAATCTATTTCTGGACACCAGTTTTCTTTGTGAAATAAAGCTATCAATCCATCAACTTATTCATATGTATTTTTCCTTTCAGCCCATGTCAGGCAATAGAAATCTAAAGCTTTCTGCTAATGGTTTCTTTAGCAATACCTTTGTCTACCTGCAGTGCTAATCTCTAGCTTTAAATTCAGGATGAGATCTACTTTGTTTTGTATTTGTGTCCATTCCATCTATATCTCTTCTATTTTTATTTTAACAATGTAATGGAAAAATATACCTAATCCTGTTATGACAACATGCTTTAATATCTACTTTGTTTCTATCAACTTCTTTTATACCACATTTCACAGTGGTCTTATTTAATTTCTGAAAACTATTTTAGCTCCTTGATTAGTGAGAATCCAAAATCCAGAATGTAATATACATCAAGCTTTTTCAGTGTGTGCATATGTGTGTGCATGTCTTGTTTTCTGTATAGCTAGTTATCCATAGACTAACATTTTTGTTGTCATTAGGTACCATTAAGCAACTCTATGTACAACACAATGAAACACTCCTCAACACTGTGCCATGTCTGGCACTATGTCTGCTTCTCTACTATTCATATCATTTGCAATGGCTGATTGTTTTAGAATTGCTTCAGGAGTGGATTGCCGTGTCTTTTTTTTTTTTTTTTTTTTTTACAGTGCTGGGGATTGAACCCAGGGCCACAACGAGTACAGAGTAGCATGCTACCAGCTGAGCTCAATCCCAGCTCCATAGCTGGTAAACTCAACTAAAATTGTTGTTGTTTGGTGCTGTCATGTCTGACTCATAGTGACCCTCATAGAGTTTTCAATGGCTGATTATTTAGGATTGACATGACTTATTTTCATATAATGTTTTCTCCATAGGTTGATGTGTGTGGATTACTATTTAATAATTTTTACTTACATTTTCAAAATATGAACCTGAAATTCTTGATAAAATTTAACTGATTACTTTTCAATGTTTTTTATATTAGGAGTTTGAAATAATTTAAATTTGATTAATCAAATGTGATGGGCTAATATTGTATTCTTTTACTACCTTTGTTTCTATCTATTAGACACTATACTAGGGTCTGAGGGCTGGGATTTAGCTCAGTTGGTAGAGTGCTGCACTATAGTCTCTGAGGTCCCGAGTTCAATTCCCAGCACCACAAAAATGGGAGAAGGACGTGGCAACCCACTCCCAAGGCAATCCCGAAACAGTCAGCCATTGAAAACCCTATGAGGGTCGCTATGAGTCAGATACCTACTCGATGGCACCTAACAACAACAACAACTAGGGTCTGAAGTTTTAAAACATGTTCCTTCTTGTGATGTCTAACAGTGGCTCCCCACCCTATCTGCAGGTTAGAATCATCTGAGGAGCTTTGAAACCACACTGGGTTCTGCTGCAGAAGATGGTGATTGGATTATTTTAAAAGGTCTTCAAATGATTTTAATATGCATCTATGGTTAGAACCAATACCTTACAGTCTAAAAGAAGAGGGTGGACTACACACAAACAGATATTTATCATTTGTGGTAGGAACCCTGACAAGAGTTGTAGTGAAAGCCACAGAATTTTTGTGGGATGAGGGTAGCGCACATGGTATCATGCTTCTTGAGGTACATTTTGAAGGATTAGCTTTTCAAGTTTTGGAGGGAAAGGTGGATAGGAATGTGGAACATATAGAGAAAGAAATCCAGGGAGAAGGAGCTGAACAAAAGATGTCAAATAATAGCTTGGTTTGTAATGAGGGACTTGCTGTTTAGCTCCTAAACTCTCTGAATTCTCTCTCCTATTGCACATTTGGGAGTGGAAGTCACAGGACTAGAGACGAGATGATCAAGAGTCATTAATTCTTATATCAGTTTAAAATACATATTTTATATGCAAAGCCATATTTGAAAAAGAGAGAAATAGGATAAAGGAAAGAAGACAGGAAAGTTCCAATCAAGCACTCAACTTTGTGAGTTGCAGATAGAGAAATAATTAACTAATCTAATCTATCTTGGTGATCATCAAGGAAAGGAAAGATGCTCCAGTATGATTACAGTCACATACGGAAATATTGCTTTTGGTATACTACAGAAGATAAAATACCTAAAATATGTATAAATGAAAAGAAATTCTCTCTGCTCATTTGACCTTATTCTGGAAGGAACTTAGAAGTGCTAACTGCTCTAGCAAATAAAACTTATTTATTGAATGAATGCAGTGTCCCAGGTACTCTTAAACAGTTTTCGTCTGCAAGGTTGTGTCATATATTTTAGCTAAAGTATCCTTTCAACTATCCAATGAGGTCAGTTAAAACCTCATTGGTTTTATTGTGAACTTTTAATAAATTATTAATGAAGATGCAAATTTCTGGATCAGAGTAAGAGACTGAACACATATTTTAAACTATTTTCCCTGCATAGATGACATTGAGATGATATTAATGGAATTTTTAAAAGTTTAAATTGACAATGCTGAAGAAGATGAATAGATGGCAAAGGAAAACAGATCATTCTTTAGAAATACTAAAAAGAAGTTGAAGAATAGATGCTAGTGAAGTCACTGTGGTGTTTAGGTAAAGTAGGAGGTAGTAGCCAACAGGATAGCAAGATATACTTTATGGCTCTTGGTGGAGGGGCAGCATTAGTTTAGCATATCAACTAAAGAATAGGAATGAAAGGAGGATTAATTACAAATCAATAGGTCAAATGGTTGACTAGTCACCTCTCTTCATTCCAGACAATTAAGGGCATGTTCTTATCAGTAACAAATGGAATACTCTCTCTGATGAGAAGTAAGTTAATTAGTATGGACATGGAAGCTTCAGAGCATTCAGACTTTAAGTTCCCAAAATGTGAGACCTCCATTCTCCTGAGAGCAACAACATGCACATTACTTAGAAATTATACTCAGTACTTTATTGTCT
>VMDO01015346.1:0-51487 GCA_007922755.1 Pedetes capensis | reverse complement strand
ATACAGTCAAAAGAACAGTTGAGAGCTGTGTACAGACCCAGGACCGGGGATTCTATGCATCTCCACTCAGTTAATCCCCACAACAACCCTGTGAAGTAATGACCGTTACCACTTGCATTGCACTGTGCAGCCCAAGGCATGGA
Source organism: Pedetes capensis (assembly GCA_007922755.1). NCBI lineage: Eukaryota > Metazoa > Chordata > Mammalia > Rodentia > Pedetidae > Pedetes > Pedetes capensis. Next base: position 51,344 of record VMDO01015346.1, on the reverse strand, counting down.
AAAATGATGCCTCTTGCCCCCGCTTGCATAGCCAGAAAGTGACAGAATTAAGACCCAAACCCAGGCAGAGAGGCTCTGGCATCTGCACAGCCCACTGGAAGGGGGAATCCCTGTGTTGCTTGCTGCTTCCTCCCTGGGACCTGGGCAGACGTGTCCCTGGAGCCCCAGCTCTGGGTTGTGTGGTTTTAGCCCCACCCCACAGACCCTTCCTTCCTCCACGCAGATCACTGGGCTTGTGGGGATGGAATTGATGCAGGCAGTGACCCTCTCCCTATGGCTCCTGTCCCCATTTAACTCCTCACTTATCCCCTAGGGCCAGGCTCCCAGATGAAGGGACACCCTCAGTTTGAGGAAGAGCTGATAAGAGAATTTGCCTCCTGTCTCTCTGTCCCTGGGCTCCAACAATGCAGCAGTCAGCAGGGGTGAGGCAGGGAGGGCAAGGGGCTGCGTTATGTTATACCTTTTGTTCTTGGGTCAGTTTCCCCTCCATTCTTGTTCACTTCCTCCCTAGACAAGTCTCTGGAAGCCACCACTTAAAAGTGCAAGGGACTCTGGGCCACAAAAGGTAGTGGCTCACATTAGTGTTATGTTCTGGGAGACTCTTATCATTCAATATTGGGTGTCTTATGGAGGCTTTTCCACCCCAAGTCATTCAGAGGGACTGGTTCTCACAGGCTTTCCACTTCCATTCTACCAGTCTGTTACCTGCTGTGAAAAGACAGCCTGCTGTGACCCTGTCATTGCCCTAGTGCGGATCACATGCTGCCTGCAGACCAGTCCCTGGGGCTGTGAGATGCTGCTTTCTATTGGCCAGTGATGTGTCCAGGGATGGCTTTGGCCCTATCCCAAGCTCATGTAAAGGAGCTGGTATAGCAAGCTGGAAGGCAGAAGAGCTGGTGAGGAGCAAGGGCACCAGGGGCTGTGGGAGGTTCCCTAGTGCACAGGGTGACAAGATTATATACACCAGGCAGAGCCCTGTCCTGGGTGGAGTCGGGTTTCTTCCTTCCCTGGTGATGGTAAGCAAAGCACGTGCATGTCCACAGAAGGATAACTTCTTTGACAAGCATGCCCAAGGTTTTCCTTACCAGAACAGGATTTTTCCTATCAAGAGTTGAAATCCACTTTTTTTTTCTTTTCTGCTGATTGTGTCTGTTCAGAATACCACAGACTGGGTAGCTTCTAAGCAACAGAAATGTATTTCTCACAGTTCTGGAGGCTGGGAAAGCCACAATCAAGGCATTGGCAGATTTGGTGTCTGAGAAGGACATACTTTCTGGTTCATAGAGGGCACCTTCCTGCTAGGTCCTCACATGGTAGAAGGAACAAACAAGCTCCCTTGGGTCTCTTCTATAATCTCATTCATGACAGCAAAGCGTCCTGACCTAATTACCTCTCAGAAGTCCCCACCTCCTAACATTATCACATTTGGTGTTAGGATTCCAGCATATGAATCTGGGAGAGACACATAAGTTCATCCATGGTTGCCAGCTCCCTTATTTTTAGACTTGTGATGAGGCAGAATATCATGGCAGAAGGGAGTGGCAGAGCAAAGCTGCTCACCTCATGGCGGGCAGGAAGCAGAGAGATTAATAGGAAGGGACCAGGGCAAAATATACCTATCAAAGAGACCCGTCCCCCCTGTGACCTACTTCCTTCAATCTAGCCCCACTTTCTACAGTTCCAGTACCTCCCAATAGTCTATTCAAAATTTAAGCCCATCAATGGATTTAGGAAGCACCTTAATGACCTAATCAATTCCCAGATGCCCACCTCTGAACACTACTTCCACTGGGGACCACGCCTTTAATACTTGAGCCAAATCATAACAACCCGGCCCGTAAGTAGAGTGATAGAGACAGGATTCGTGTCACAGTTAGGAGCAGGACTTGTGGGTACAGATTTCATCTCTGATTCCTGATTTTTTAAATTATATTTCCTTTGGCAAGTTACTTAACCTTTTGTGTCTCCATTTACCTCATCGGAAGAGTAGAAATAACAATAGAAACCTGCATCAAACGATTGATTAAATGAGTTTACATATTAGGGGTGTCAAAAATGTATGCACATTTTAAGAGATCTCATCTATGTATTACTTTTTGAAATCGAATTGAATCAAAGGAGCTAACTGATAAAATAAGTTGTAATAGGTCACAAATACCATTCATGTGGGAGCTGATTGTTGACTGATTGGCATGTCATTTTGCTACATCCTGAGCCAAATCAGGGTGCTGTGTTTCGTGTGGTACTGCAGTGCTCTGAGCGCTTCCTCATTCTCTTCTCTTTCTCTTGTTTCTCCAGGGATTGACCAAGGTCAAATGACCTATGATGGCCAACACTGGCATGCAACAGAGACCTGTTTCTGCTGTGCTCACTGCAAGAAATCCCTCCTGGGGCGGCCATTCCTCCCAAAGCAAGGCCAGATATTCTGCTCCCGGGCCTGCAGTGCTGGAGAGGACCCCAATGGCTCTGACTCATCCGATTCAGCTTTCCAGAATGCCAGAGCCAAGGAGTCCCGGCGCAGCGCCAAAATCGGCAAGAACAAGGGCAAGACAGAGGAGTCCATGCTGAACCAGCACAGCCAGCTGCAAGTGAGTTCCAACCGCCTGTCCGCCGACGTGGACCCCCTGTCACTGCAGATGGACCTCCTCAGCCTGTCTAGCCAGACCCCCAGCCTCAACCGAGACCCCATTTGGAGGAGCCGCGACGAGCCCTACCATTACGGAAATAAGATGGAGCAGAACCAGTCCCAGAGTCCTTTGCAGCTTCTGAGCCAGTGCAACATCAGAACTTCCTACAGTCCAGGAGGGCAGGGGGCCCAGGCGGGGGCCCAGCCCGATGTGTGGTCCAAGCACTTCAGCAACCCCAAGAGAAGCTCCTCACTGGCCATGAAGGGACATGGCGGCAGCTTCATCAAGGAATGTCGTGAGGACTATTACCCCGGGAGGCTGAGATCCCAGGAGAGCTACAGTGATATGTCCAGTCAGAGCTTCAGTGAAACTCGAGGCAGCATCCCAGTCCCCAAGTATGAGGAGGAGGAGGAGGAAGAGGAGGAAGGAGGCCTGTCCACTCAGCAGTGTCGGACCCGTCATCCAATCAGTTCCCTGAAGTACACAGAGGACATGACGCCCACCGAGCAGACCCCTCGTGGCTCCATGGAATCGCTGGCCCTGTCTAATGCAACAGGTAGGTTCTGGTCACCCCTGCGTGATCTGATGATCCTCAGGATTTGGGTGTTGTTCCTGCAATGTGCTGTCCTCAGTAGGCAGGTGAGGAAGGTCAACCCAGGTTTCAGATGGCTTCTGTCTTTGATGGAGTTCCCTATAAGCAGAGCCAGAGTCCAGGGTCTGGGCTGGTAATGTATGGTGGGAGTGCTCCAGGGACAAAGGGAGGGAGAGAAACTGGCCAAGGAGGAGCCTGGTGAGGATCAATATCATCTCTGGGGTCCAGCTTCAGACTGTCCCACAGGGGGCTCTGAAGGCTGAATTACCTCATAGAATTGGTTCTCTCTTGGGACAAAAAGACTGGTGTTTCCTACCCCCGTGTCAGTCAGTCATTGGCTTTGGGCTGCTAAGGAGTGGCTGGGGACTAAGGTTGTAGGAATGTCCTTGAGCAAGGCAGTTCTTGTTAGCGAAAGACACCATTCACGAGAAAGGGCAGCTGTGAAGCAATGGCAGTATTCCCAACATGAGGAGTGCAGGTAGCCCAGCCTGGTGCTGCTTGGGACCCCAAAGCATCCAAGGCAACTTCAAGGGTATTCTGAACCCCAGGATGTGACAGGGAGCACATTTTAATGTACAGATAAAGTCATAAGAAAACCTATAGCTAGACAAGTAGAAAGCAGGCAGGTTGAAAAGGACAGAAGTGGGGGTAGTTGATCTCATGCATGCTGTCCCGCAAAGTTGCCCAGCTGGTTTGTGAAGACTTAGATGTTGCCCAAGATGGCACCCCACAAAGTGGAGCCAGGATCGACTTGCCATTGCTGCAACATCCAAGAGCATGTGCAGTGGACTTGGCTCATTGATCAGGGCATGTAGACTAGCCAGGGTGTTGTAGAACTCATGTGGTGACTCATTTGTAGTACAGGCTGTGTATCAATAATGCACAAGCAGAATCATATATCCATCCACAGTGAGTGAAAATAAAAGCAAACTGGTCTGTCACCAGCTTGAGAAGTGTGCTATAAGATGCACTAAGCATTTCTGCTCCTCTAAGTATAGGGAACTAGAGACACACATCTACCCTTACAAGGTGCTGAATGAGCTTGTGATAATCTCATACCTCAGCTCCATCAGAAGGGAACAGCCGTTGCTCAGTTCCATCTACCTGTGACCATGTAAGGAATATGTATTTTTTCAACTGACATTTATATAGCTCTTACCATGTGCCAAACATTGTTCTGGGCAGTTAATAAATATTAACTTGCTTAATAAAATTGTCACAAAACTATAAGGGAGGTGTTTTATTATCCTTCTCATTTCAGGGTTGAGGGAACTGAGAAATAGGTTGAGGGACTCACCCAAAGTCCCCCAGCTTTTAGAGGGAGGAACAAGGATTTGAACCTGTGCCTTTAACTCCAGAATTGTATGCTTTCTTAATCATAGCACACTGCCAACCTACTCTGAGCCCCATCTTGTCAGATCTTTGGGTTCATCCAGAGCAGTTAAAAACATGGTTTTTTAAAGACGTGGAATCCATTTAGACTCTCCCCTCAAATGTTTTCACATCTGTGTTCCCAATTGTCCCAGAGGACAAAAGCAGAGATCCTTATCCCCATGTTTCAGATGAAAAAAAATGAGGCCGTGGTGACTCAGCGCCTTCCCTGACATCGTCATAGAAGTGAGCAATTAGTGCAGAGTGATGACTGTCTGGCTTCCAGCCCAGTCTGTGTTATTCTTGAAAGATTTATGTGCTATAATTATTTAAGAGGCCAGCAGATAAATATGTACTTCAGCCTCTGAAGCTGAGTTTCTCAAGGCTAGACCACCTGCATCAGAATCATGGGGGTGCTTGATTAAAACATAGGCTCCTGGGCCTTCCCCAGGCCCCCTGTGGAAGAACCAGACAAGGACGGAGCCCAGGAATCTGCATTTTAAGCAGCTCCCTGCTCATGCAGATGTGCACCATTGTCAGCAGACAGATGTTCCTGGGCTCATCTGTTGTGACTGTAATGACCTCACATTAATGTGCCTTATGAGGAAATCGGGGGATCTCAGGGTAGGAAATATTAGGCCAAGTGAGAAAGAACACACAGCCTCTACTTCTAAGGACGAGATCTTGGGATAATTATCCCCATGATTTTCTGTGGTTCCTTAAGCAAAGTAACTGAAGCCCCCATTTGCCTCAGATTTTTGTAAAGAACAATGTCTATAAAACTAAGGACAAAGATTCCTGCGATCAACACTGTTCAGTGTGGTCGCTACTAGCCACGTGCAGCTATTGAAATTAAATTAATTAAAATTAAGTCAAATGAATATTTTAGGCCATCCTTCGTACTAACAACTTTTCAAGTATTCCACAGCAATGGTCTGAAATTTAAATTTCATTTCATTTTCATTACTTTAAATTCTATTAGCCACACGTGGCTAATGGCATCCCTGTTGGACAGTGCAGAGGACAGAAGTGAACTGATGGAGTGTGTCCATTTTTAATCCCATCATGGATCTCTTTGGAAGTTGTCACATGAGCCGTGGTTTTCCAGATTGTCAATTAATGGTTAAGGATCTGGCTCTGGAATCACAGTCCCTGGGTTCAAATCTCCCCTTCATCATTTGGCAGTTGTGTGGCCTTAAATAAGTCTCTTAAATTCTGTAAGACCCAGTTTCCTGGAAATAGGAATTTGGCGACTACTAATACTTGCTTTGTGGGGATTTTGTGAGAATTAAACAATAAGTGTATTTAAAATCATTAATACAGTGTTGACCCACGTGAACTTCTGTAATGGTTACCTGATAGTTTTTATTATTAATTTTTTCTTCTCTCAAGACACTTTAATGTGGCTTTATCTACTGCCTTCTCCCAGTGCCAACTAGCTGAGCAAGTTTGCACCTTAGGTTTGAAATATTCCTGGGGTTTCCTCTCTTTCACAAGCAATACAAGAGGAACATGAGAAACAGGGAATTCGAGAAATTTGTATTGTGCCCTCATGTTTCCATGGACCTCTCAGACACAACAGTGTGGAAGAAAGATGGCAGCTATTATTCTAAGCACAGCTTCTTCCTTCCTCACTGGAGCAGAGTCTGAGCAGACTTTTACATCCTGCACTGCACAGTCATCCAAGGATGGACTGTTGACTGGATTTGGGAAGCCAGTCTTTTGGCTCTGATCCTCACTATTGCATTTGAACTTTGCTGGAAAATTCAGTAGTGTTTTGAGAAGGCTGTGTTGAGAACTGTCTGTGTCTTTACATCCTAGACTCAGTCTCAACAGGTGTCTGTCAAAACCCTCGGAACCTTCCTACTCTAAAGCTAGGTTTCAGAGTAATGTACTCTTCTTTTTTTTCCTTCCATGGCCAGTAACTTATGTTATTGAGTAAGTCTCTGGTGTCTAATGTGGCATGAAGCATGGTCTTTTCTGGGCAACGTTTTTCCTGAGAATAGATCTGGAGAAACAGATAGCTCCTGTGGTTTGCCAGTCTCTGTTCTGGGCCCTGGCACCCCCCCCAGTTTGTTGAGAACCCAGAGTGTACAGTCCCTTCTCCATGGAAAATGCAATCCATGCCTTACGCTGACACAGAATGATTCCAGCAGACAGTCACTTTGTACACACCACAGCATAGGAGCCCTGAGAAGCTCTTTAATCCTGCTGTTCCTGAATAGCAGCTGGTGGCCTGGATGGTGATTTTCTTAGAAATAGTAATAATAATAGCATCAGAAGCAGTTCACATTGAGTGTCGATCACATCCTAGATACAATTCTAAGCAGTTGACTTGACCTAACAGGCTTAATCCTTACCACAACCCTAGGAAGCAGATACAGCTGTTGTTCTCACTTTCTAGGTGAGATAAGTGAGGCACAGAGAGGCTGGGTAGCCTCAGGGCACTCCACTTGGAAGTGGAGGAGCAAGATTTAAGCCAAGCATTCTAGCTCTGAGCCTGTGCCTCAAACCATTAAACTGTGGCAGGTATAAACGCTGGTGACGAAGTTACTGCTAGTGATGATGATCCTAACTGATGATAATCAAAGCAAACTATTGCCCATGACCTGATATGATGACACCTTCACTTATAACCACACAACAACCCTCAGGGAGCCATTCGACTATTATACCCATTTCACAGATGAGTACACTAAGATTCATGCAAGTTGTGAACTTTTAAACGCATGTCATAGATACATAGAAATTCACACTTTCATGGGAGTCACAAATCCCTCCCCCCATGGTTGCCACAGGTGGCCAAGACTTGAACCCAGGTGTGACAACCTGCAAAAGGCCATGCTCTCAACTGCCCTCATCCACTTCCTCCCAAGGAGGGGAGGAAGCCAGGGGACTTGCCAGGGGACTTGCACAGTGACTCTGTCTGAAGGTTCGAGGCTTCCCTTCCTGCTGTAACTGGTTTGCTGGTGTGTCTGTCTAACTCTTGGTAGTAAGGGGTGAAATCACAAGTGTGCAATGGAAGCTGAAGGACGAGAGGCAGAGGGGCAGTCTGAGATGATGTGCCAGGATCGGTGGCAGAAAAGACAAGGGAGATCTGTACGGGCTGGCCAGAGGTTGGCACCAGGCAAGAGGCACAGATGGGACAGGAGACAAGGGTAGTAGCTGCAAGTTAGGGGTCAGGGCTTAAGTCACACATTGGGACCATGTGTACTGGAGAGGTGGAATTGAGACTGGGGGTAACAGCAGAGACTGGACAGCCAGAGACTATGAGCTGGTCCCTGGTGAATGACAAGGCTGGGATTATGGCTGTTTCCTAAGGATCAGCCACTATCTGCAAGGGGTGATTGCACCAGCAAAAGCTGGGACCTAACTGAAGGGAATCCAGGTATGGCTGCAGTCAGGGAAAGGGAAAGATGGTATCTGCTCGTTCAGTGATCCTTTCATTCAACAGATGTGACTTGAGTGCCTGCCCTGTGAGTTACGGCAGATTGAATGGAAGTGTGGGCTGTAGACCAGTCTGCCAGAGTTGGAGACTGGATTTGACCATAAAATAGCAGAGTGACCTTAGGCAACTGACCTCCCTTTTCTGTGCCTCAGTTTCTTCCTCTTTGGCCTGGAAGGACACCAGTGCCCAACCTTGCAGAGTTGCTGTGGGAATTAAATGAGTGAATTCCTGTAACATGTTTAGGATGGAACAGTGCCCAGCTCCCTTTGGTGCTCATATTACCTGGATATTACCTGGTGTCAGTGTTCGTGGATTCCACAGCCAGTGCAAGATGCGTGGGATGCCATGCTGTACCAGAGTGGACCTAGACCTTCTCCTCTTGTATCTCGTAGAGTTGATAGCAGCCATCCAATTGTGCAATAGAAAATAGCATGTGCTAAGTGTAGGGCTACAAAGGCATACAAAGGGCTGCATTGTCTTGGTCAGGGAGGTCAGAGAGGCCATGGTGAGAAAGTGATACTTAGAATAAAGGAAGGGCCATTCCTGACAGCAAGAGCAGCAGGTGTAAGGGCCATTTGGTAGGATTATATGGCAGGCACGAAGGAATGGAAGAGTGCCCTGTGGGTGGATGGAGCACAGACTCTTAAGACTCGGAAGGAAGGCCAGGACCAGATGGTTCCCAGCCATTTGGAGCTATTTTAAGGGCTTAGTCCTTTCTACTAAGGGCAATGGAGAGCTTTTAAAATGTCAGGCCTAGCCGAAAGCAAGGTGACACAATCCAAATTGCCTAGGACCCTTGTGGCCATGTGGGGACTTGATTGTAAAAAGGACAAGTGTGGGATCCAAGAGGGTCTTAGAAGGCCGTCTTGAACTGCGCAGCTGGGCAAAAGGAGAAGGTTACAATATCCAGAGTATAAACAGGTGATGTCCAAAATAAGAAGAAGGCTAGGACAGAATCTTAAGAGAGGAAACAGGCAGGGGTTTGCAGCAACCCTGGGAGGATCCTGGGAGTCAGAGGAAGATAATTTTGTGAAATACTCCAAATGGATAAAGATTTACCTGCTCTGTGATTGTTGACTCAGGCTAGCATCAGCTGAAAGTACCTCTATCACTGGCATGGGTTTGAGGCGCTACAGCCAGAAGAGAAGTCTAGGCAGACTTCCTGTCTTCTTATTGGGTCACTGTTGCATTGTGGCAAATGCACACATTGGCCTGCCCTCACCTCCACATCCCGGCAAGGGAAGCTGAGTTATGCAACCCTGAGACATATTGATTGCTAGCGGGTAAAGGGGTCATTTTCCAGCATTGTTGGCAAACTAGAGAAGAATTTTAAAACAATGTGAGGATCTGAGGCAGTGACTGGAACAGCCCCCTTTACCAAGAATGTCTGAAATATTTTTTTAATCCTTGTAATGCAAAACAGTTCCCTATTTAATTTGGTGATGGAACATTTCTTCTGTTCTGCAGAGCATGGATAGCCATCCTCTAACCCAATTTCTTTATTTAAATAGTTGGGTAAAACCTCCTAACCAGCTGGCGCCCGTTACTGGAGCGGCCACACCTCAGACATGCTCATGAATTATATGGCCCAGATTAGATCTTTTTGTTCATTCCCTTCGCTGGGGAGGATGTGCAGCCCAGCCTGAAATTGCATATTTGAAAATCTGGAATTCACCTTGAGTCCTGTCCGTTGGTCCCAGGGCCAGCATAGGATGAACTTGGGAAATGCTTAGGGATTGCCATTGTCCACTGGTATTACAGAACTCTTTTGTTTGCAAGCATCAGAATGCTAACTTCACATGGCATAAATGAGCAAAAATTTTTGTTTGAGCAAATAATTGCGAAGTTCACAGATACTTGGATGTCAGGCCCCAGAGGATGTCATCAGGACTTGGTCACTTTCCATCTCTCAGCTCTTGTTTTCTCCACCTGGCTTCGTTCTCAGAGAGGATCTTCCCAGCAATGCCAAAGGTGGTCCTCAGCTGCTATAGGATGATAGCCATTAGCATCAGGCAAAGGGAATAAAATGTCACTCTTCCTTAATAGTGTCCCCAGAAGTCCAGAGTTGACTCTCACTGGCCTGAATTGGGTCATCTAATAATTCTTAAACTGACCTCCATGGCCAGAGGGAATGAAGCACGCGCCCTTCCAAGGAACTAGGCAGTGAGGTGGAGCCCATCAAGACTGCAGCACCGGGAATGGGCATGGAGAGTTCTCAAAAGGAAATCAAGGTCATGTTTCTAAAGGAAGGGAGACTCTGCTACAGGGTGGTAAAACCACCGGCATCTTCTGCTACTCTGAAGGTATTCCTTCCATCTGGGGATGACCTCCTGACCTCATCCCTTCCTCCTGGGGCCCCACCTGAATTTGACATCACATGCCTATTGTGTATTATAGCTTTGGTTTTCTGGAGACAAAGCTCTGGTCTTTAGGGTATATAGCCCTGTAGTGATTTTAATATGGATTTAAAACCAGACTATTGAGGAGATGTTTTGAAAGGTGAGTGGCATGGAGCCCAACACTCTGACTCAATCTTCAGGACATACCTAAGGAGCATACCCCACCCCACAAAAAAAAAAAAAAAAAAAAATCAGCCTTTGAAAACTCTATGAATAACAGAGAAGCACAACAATAGTTTTTTGCTTGTTGTACATAGGGTCACTATGAGTCAGACACCAAATGTATAGCACCTAGCAATAACAACAAAGGAGCAGCTTCAGCTGGTCTCAGTGGGGGAACTTCCTCTGTGGTCCTCAAAGATGTTCCGCCCTCTTGTTGACCATTTAGGCCCTAGCTGCAGAACAGGGACCAGATGAAAATCAACTGAGTGAAAGTCATGGGAGAATCTGTCATTCCTCTTTCTGGGTTCATTTCTTGGTGTAAGGGGAAGCAGAGGATGTTCTCAGAGCAGGTAAGAAGGGAGGGAAGCAGTGGACAGATGTGACAGAGCCCAAGCCAGAGTAGCCAACACACCTCTGCTGCATTTCATGGCCTGGCTGACATTTTCTGGGTCCAGAGAAATTTTTCCAGTGTGCTGGTTTTTGATAACTGTTCAGGAGGCATATTTATAACCTCCTGAGGTGAAGGCAGTCATCTATGCCCAGAGTAAGTAACCATGGCTGCTGACAGGAGAGAAAAGGTTGCTGATTTTATTCATTTTATTACTGAAAGGCAACACTGGAAAATTGAGTCCAAGGTGGCAGTGGAGGGGCTGGGGGCTGGGATGTCTTCTTCAGTCTGGCGTAAGATTGTATAGAGTGAATTTTTCAGGAATATGTATACATTTCTCTTGGAATATTTAATTTTAGGAATCTCACAAAGGGAAATGAGACAGGTAGCTATTGCTCAATTGAAAACAGCTTTGAAACTTGGGTTTTCATAAGTTATTTTCAATATATGAATAATTAGGAGAATGTAAAAGAGAAAAATTATGAAAGTTATGAGAAGAGGTAAAAGTAGGAAAAATACTCTTAATCTCATCACCTGACTAGTGTTAGTATTTTGCTGAATTATCCCTTTATTCACTATGGATTGTTGCATTATTTTGTCCTAACTTGGTTGTGAGCATTCTGAATATTTGTGTCCTGAACATACTCACATGCATTCTCTCATTAGCTTCTCTTGGCTTTTTAACTTTCTTTCTTCTCTTTCCCCAGTACTGGTGTTAAACCTATGGCATTGTGCATGCTGGGCAAGAACTCTACTACTGAGCTGTACCCCCAGCCTTTTTTTTTTTTTTTTTTTTTTTTTTTTTTTTTTTTTTTTTTTTTTTTTTTTTACTTTTTTTGAGCCAGGGTCTCGCTATGTTGTGCAGACTTCCTCTGGCCTCAAATTCATGATCTTCATGCCTTGGTCTCCCAAGTTGCTGGGTTTACAATTGTGCACCTAGGCACCTGCCTTAATTTTCATTTTTAAGGACTGCATTAATATTCCATGAATAGGTATTTCCATAGCTCCAGAATTGGTCATTTAAACAGCTTTGAAATGATTTGTGTTTAAATCTTGTTTTCCTTTGACTTCTATCAATAAAATACACTTTCTCTCGGCCCTCTTTTTCTTATCAACATAAGCCTTCTAAATACCCTATCCTAAGGATCCCCAAGCCCCTGCCCTTCCCCGTGGCTGCTTGGAAAGCACCCACGGCATTTCTTGCATACATTGTTCTGGTGGTAGTGTGCAGCCTAGTAGTGCATCTGTGCCACTCTTCACCTGTCTATCCCCCTCTCGTCTGCCCTTACATGAAGTGCCTCCCAGAGCATTGGAAAATGAGTGTGATTCAACTCCTCACCTCCTAGTGCAAGCAGCCTGGCCCAGCTTTTGGGGAATATCTCTCTCCACGTAAACAGCCACTCACCCCATCCATTCAAGTAATCTGGGGATCCACCTGCATTATATCATCTGGGATGCTAATCAGTCATGCGAACTCTTGGGCCCAGTAAGATCCACAGACAGAATCTCTCGGGGCTTAAACTCAGGAAACAACAGCACTTTTAACACATGCCCCGAGAGATCCTATAGACGCAATGAGTTTGAGGATCGCAGAGCTAAAGAAACCCAGACTCCTTATCTCCCACCTGGGTGATCAGCTCCACTCACCATCTTATACAGGGTTAGATCTTATCTCTGCTGCAGTGCATCCTTGGATGGAGTCCAGCCTCCTCTTGGACAAAAGAAAATTTAGATTGTGTTGCTTCTCAAAACTTCTGAAGGTGTCCCTGACCTCCCATCTCTCTCGGTGTAGTTAGTAGTATCTTAGTGAGTGAAGAGCACATTATCTGAAGCACATGGATGGAATATTCCTCAAATACATCATGTGGACTAAGTATGAAAGGGGGTGACGCTTTCCTGGAGCATTTGTTGTTTGGGGTATCATCACTGAATGCATCAGAAAAAGTAGACAATACTGAAATCTTCTAACAAGGCCTATTTCAGTTCTAGAATCAATGTATGAAAATCAAAAGACCACAAGACTAAAGGTTCACAGGAATTAAGTCTGATCTGTTGGTTGGTTTGATTGTTTAACCTAGAATAATTTTCACCAGCTCTCTGAATTTTTTAGGAGCATCACCTTGAGCACCCAGGCAGGGGTGAGGGGAGGTGTTTTCTCAGCCCTGTTCTGGCATGTGTCACTAATAGTATACCCTTCCCAAATTAAAATCAGACATGACATATTTCTGTTGGATAGCTGTCACAAATCAGTCTGAGTGAAAACGTGGGATACCATTTAGAAGATCAAGTCTGTATCTTCCATTACAAAGTCACTAAGAAAAAGCTTGGGGTTTTGGTTTTTTGTTTATTTGGTTGGTTTTTTGTGTTTTTGTTGTTCTTCTTCTTCCTCAAAAACTTGGGACGGCTTAAAAATGTCAGGCTGAATTCTCCATCCACTTAGCTAAGGCAGGCATATTTTCCCCATTCTTTGTCTCTGTGCCAGAACATAACCTTTCTCAAACTCGTCACTACCAAAGGTTTGCTGTTCCAGTTTGCAGCTTTTCTGGCTGCTACCTCCTCTTTTCGCTCTTATTTTCCCCATGTATAAGAAATGGAGTGGAGGCAAAAACTCATTTTGCGTCTTTCCCAGTGGAGCAGAGGCTGTATTTCTGTGTGTTTCTGTCCTCTGGGCCTCTCTGTGGAACCATTGTGCTAAGTCTAAGGGATTCTTGCTGCTTGGAGTCAGTTGTCCAGCTGCCCCATCAGAGCTGCCTGTCTCAGGGTGTCATCAGCACAAGGACCCTGTGGGGATTTGCTTCTTACTCTGACCTTGCACTTTTGGTGAGCATGTCCTTGGCAAGGATTCTGTACTGCCTAACAGTGCGCAGGCCACACCTTGCCAGGGTTTCTCATCCTGGCAGGAGCAGACTTCCTCGTGGCTGCCTTTTAACTCAGAGGTGCCAATTTTAAAAGGCAGAAAAATCCAGGTCAGATTTACTTGTGTCTTTTCCTTGGGAGCAGGTTGAGCTGGTAGCTGCAGGTGAGAGGAGAGAAGAGGAAAGAATAACTCATTCTTCTTCCTTTCTTTCTGTCTGGATAAATGAGTCCCAGGTAAAAGGATGAGGTGGGAGGAATTCCTTTGATCTGAGATACACACTCTTCCACACTGATCCAGTGGGAGCAGGGTGGTCTAGATCAGTGGTTATCAGAGGGGGTGAGTGACTTTGCCACCCAGGGGACATTTTGCTAGTTTGGGGACATATTTGAGTATCACAACTGGGCACAAGATTCCACTAGTTACTAGTAAGTAGAGGCCAGAGGACTGCTAAACATCCTATAGTGCACAGAACAGCAGCCCTGCTTCCCACCCAATGAAGAGTTATCTGGCCCAATAAACCAGCAGTGACAAGAAGAGAGCCTGGCCCACACATAGGGAATGACGCTGGAAATCATCAGTCCCCTTCTGAGTCATTCTGGACCAAATCAGGGGAGGACATGATGTGACGCAAAGGGGCCTCCCCATGTGAGTATTTTAGAAGCCTGCTCTGTACCTGAAAGAGCCCTGATTCCTTCTCTATCTGATCTCAGCTGCAGCACACACCTGTGTTGACCATTTAAGGGTCACAAGCCAGGTTCAAATCCCACCACCACCATAGCTGCGAGACCTCAGGCACATGACCTCACCCTCTCAGTCCCTCAGCTTGCTGATCAGATGTAACATCTGCCACATGGGGCTGCTGGGAGGTGCAAGTAATACACGCGACACCTGTCATTGCCCACCGGGCCCGTGGCAAACTCAATATTGGAGAGTTATTATTTTTATTATTAGGTACCACAGGGGGTGGACTTCCTGCCATCTTGCTTTAATTTTGCCTCAGCCCATTGCTGACTTAACAGAGAGAAGGAAGAGTGAATGGAACTCAAGAATCATTAGACAGAAGGGGATAGAAGGCGAGAGCCGGAGTTGGTGGGTGAGCATGAGGTATAATACGGCCATCCTGGAGATGACAGCGACCCAGACTCACGCTGACCTCCACAGCTGGGCAGCTCTGCTGCCTGGGTTTTCAGGACTGCTTGCAGCCTGCAAGATGAGCCCTTTCTCGCTGGATCTGATTTCCCATCTTGTCTGAGCTGAAAGAAGCTACTGAAATCCATGGCTTAATTATGCCCCTGTCACACCTATTAATGCTAATGGAGCCCAGCCTCCTGGGTGAGAAAGTCACCACCGTCTACTCTCAGAGCTCTACTTTCCAGAGCCAAGCCTCCCCTCACTACACACCCAGTATCAATTAACTTCTCAGAGAATTCCCATTTGCCACAGCTTAGAGGAGTTAATTTGTTCTTTGAGTGTGTGGATGGGAAACAGGCCGAGATTGGGGCCCGAGCAGGCAAGACCAGGGGGCCACCACAACAATGGAAGTTTTCCATTGAGATTGTTATCAGCTCCAGAAATGAGCCCAGCCCGCCCTCCGGAGCTGCAGATCTGTTTCAGGCTCTGCCTTCAAAGCAAGGAGGGAGGCATTCCAGCCCTTCCCTAGAGGCCCATCAGCTCCCCTTGACGCAACCCAAGACTCCCCATCCCTGAATGACCCAGGACCCAGGACCTGAGATGGCCTGGCCTTCTGTCACCTGAGCATCACCCTCTCTGGTGCTCTTTCTGCTCAGGAGTTAGGACTGCCCAAGAAGCAGATGGCTTCCACTGCCACTTTCTGTTCCCTGAAATTGTTTTTTTGTAGGGGCACTTTGCGAGTTGGGGCATCTGGGTGGATGAACCTGTCTCTCTCTCTCTCTGGCAATATTGGCAGGAGCAATGGGATTGGAACTCATATTTTATTCCAGTTATTCTCTGAGCCCCTGTACTACTGCAGAGGAAGAATTTGAAACCCCATTAGTAGGTTCATAGAGTGCCACCCCATCCCACCCCCATTGTCTTCCAGCAAGTGAGCTCAGAATCCTCCCAGGAACACCCACTTGTAAATATCATTCGCCCTCAGCCCAGCCTCTATTATCCCCTAATATCTTGCCTCTCATTTGCAAAAACTGCCTGAGATGCTGCATCCTCCTACATAGCATTTCCCCCCAAATATATCTAATAGGCTCGGTTTCTAGAGTTCTCATTTAGGAGGAGGCTATGCTGATGGTTTTGACCACCCACCAACAATCCCAGCAACCATATTTTATCTGTTTTCTATACTAGAGTTTACTCCAAAGTGTTTTTGGAAACAGAAAGTTACAAAAAAAGAAAGAGATATTTTTAAAACTCTTGATGCTGAGTTGCTTTACATTCATTTATTTGGCAAATACTTATTGAGTCCCTACCATGTGCCAGGCACTCTGCTAGTTGCCAGGTATACATTGGTGAATAAATCGGATGCAGTTCTCATGTGAGTTAGGGCCCCAGCAGGAAACAGGTAGTACACCCAAGGGGTAATTTTAAAAGCCTAATGAAGGAGTGGGCCCCTGGATAGCAACTGACACCTTGAGTAGAGCCACAGCCACGCTGCAGCCTAGCAGGACAGAACCAGGGCAACAAAACCCACCTCTTCTTCCCATTGGTCAAACTCACCTAGAGGGCAGAGGACAAAGGACTCAACTGTTACAGTTTTCAGGACAGAGTGGAGGGAAGAATGGTTTAGAATCTAGCAGAGGCTATACAAACATACAGGGAAGAACAGGTCATGATAAGTGCAAAGAAAGAAATGAGCCAGGGTGAGGTGTGGGGGAGAATGAAGAATATTGAAGGTCAACTGTATAAAAAGAATAGTCAAGGAAGATCTGAAATGATGTGTAAACTAAGACTTGAATAAGAAGGACTTGGTCTTACACTGGAAGGAAAAGGAAAGAAAAAGTGGTTATTGGCCTTAAGAATGATGTGCAAAGGCCCTGAGGCAAGAGAGAACTTTTTTGATTCCAAGAGCTCAGAGGAGACCAGTGGGGTAAGAGACCAGCTGAAGAGGAGAGAGCAGTATTTGGAACTGTGAAGGGCTCACATTTGGTTGCTGGCTCACACTCAACCTCCTGGTATCCCTCTGAGAGCACTGCCCTGCTCCCCTTTTTGAGTGTGGTGCCATATAGGAGAAAAAGTCAGATGACTTGCTTGCAGAGGAACCTGAGAAAGCAACTGCAGGACTCCAGAGAAGCAATAGGTTGAAAATGTCATATGTACAGAGGAGCAGGGTAGAGAAATTGTTATTTAAAGTGGAAAGAAGGACAAAATACCTGTGAACTCTGCCTATGGATCTTTCTATTGCTAAGGCTTATTTTTTATTTCAGGGCTGATTTCTGCCCTGATTAGGTCCTAGGTTCCATATATATAGAGTATTTGGATTTTACCTCAGGCATCCTGACTTAGCCAAGCAACTAATATATAAAGCTGATTAAAGCAAAAGCTTCTCCTTAAGTAGGCAGTAAGCCTTGAAAACCTGGGTAAACAGAAATACAATTCACAAATCCCCTTATTTTTCTTCTTTTCCTGCACAAACAAGCCAGTATTGGCTATGACAAAGCACTTCTAGGGCTTTTTACATATTATATATCTATTGGTCCTTAAGGAGAAAGATTAAATAGTAGTCACATCCCCTGGGTGGATGTTGCCACAGTAACAGAGGCTTTCACCCCTCTTTCAAAGATCTGCATCTTTCCACCTCTCCTCAAAATCCCTTCCTGAGGTCAAGGCTTCAGCCTTTAGCAGGAAGATTTTACATTATTGGGGTGAAATCATCATGGAACTTTGCCATCCTAGAATCTCGTCCCCTGGGATAAAAGAAGCTCTGAGCCCAAGTGAGACCACCATTTAGGACAGATCAGTGACTAGGGACCAACACACAGCTTTACGAATTTCAAGTTATCCCGTGTTGGAGGCCCATCAGCTTTGTTCTGCTTAAGGTGGAGAAGGAAGCCGCTGTCTCCTGGAAATTCCTACCTCGGGCTCCAGAATTTTAGGATGAGTACTTGACCTTTACTGTAAAGAGTCCACAGGTCACTGGGTCTTCCCCATCTCTTTTAAGAGAACATTGGATCGGGCATCCACTAAAGAGATGCAAAGACGCTGAAATACTCAGGCACTGGTTCTCAACCTTGGTCACGCATGGAATGATCTGAGAAGTTTTGGAAGAAAAAAAGCCCCATGCTTGGACTCCACCCTCAAGATTCTAGTCTAACTGGTCTGGTGTTTGGCCTGAGTTTGTTAAAGCCCCCCCAATAATTCTACCAGGAGGCAAAATTGAGAACCACTCCACTAAAGAAAATCCAGATTCCTCCTCAGATGCCCAGGTTTCTAGCTCATAGGATAACTTATGAGTTGTTCTGGTTCTACTTCCTTAGTTTGGTTGTTTCTGTCTCTGCCCACCCCCTCCCAATCCCACTCCCAGCTCTTGCACATTGCAGAGGGTGTAGCATTACATTAATGCCAAGGTGATGGTGTGGAGAGTTAGGTGACCCCTCTTGAACTGTCTGCTCTGTTTATTACCAGCTCTGCGACCTTAGGCAAGCTATCTAAACTCTTTGAGCTTGAATATCCTCAGGTATAAAAGTCTTTCATTGGATTAAATGAGAAAACACTTAATCCCTAGATCACAGTAAATACTCAAAAATTTTATTTTTATCAACAGAGATAAGGGATACCCTCAGATTTTGATATTATAATAATTAAGGCATGAAGTGGAAAAGTCAAGTGAACTACAACGAATACCCACTTCAATTATAGGAATTATCCTCAGAAAGGAGAGTATAAAAGATCAGAAAGTTCAGGATCTTACAGCTAGTGAATGAATGGATGAGTGGAGACTCAAGCAGTCTTACCAGTCTGTAAGAATCACTACTCCATATTCCTCTCCATAAAACAAAGCTCTTGAAAAAGAAGTGTTTCTTCGTGGCATTAGCCCCTTCTTGACTGATAGAAGGGGCTGACATAAAGCTCAAGCTTTTCTCTGATGGGAAGAGTTCTTCAGACATCAGTAGATGAAATTAAAATGGGCAGGTCTAGCCAGGCATGGTGCACAAGTGGTGCACCTTGTCATTCCAGCACTTGGGAGGCAGAGGCAGGAGGATTGTGAGTTGGGGTTTGAGTCCAGCCCAGGCTCCATAATAAGACCCTATATCAAACAAAACAGAAAAAGGGGGCCAGGTCTACCAATTGTTATAAACACCTTTAAAATCATCTTCCCCTCCTCTTGTTTGCTTCCATTCCTCACAGCTCTTTTACCCCTAAGGCACCTCCAGCAGCCAGGGCACATGCCGGCTCAGCCAAACGTTCTCGCAGCTTCTGTTGCAGGATTAGATTCCCCAGATGGATGGATTTCCCCTCTTGTCCCCCAGCTCAATGCCTTCTGCAGCTCTAGGAGGAGCAAAGTCCTCTACAATCTGCTTTCAACAGTAGTGATTTAGACCAGGGCTTCTCAGGCCTTTTAAAAATAATAATTATGCATGCTCTCTTTTTAACAAACTAAACACGAGACTCACACTCCCATCCTTCCCCAGTGCCTAATTCCTTGCTCTTCCTTGCTTCTTGTCCAGAGACAAGAGACCTTGCTTCTTGCCCAGAGACCCTGTACACCCGCAAGGCAACCAAGATCTACTGTCACAAATGGAGTCAATAGCTAGGAAGCCTTTGAAGTGGGACAGTGTGTTTACTACTAACATGTAATTATCATTGTTAATCTTTGTAATAATGCTGTCTGGCATACACATCATATCAGGTCCATTTTACAGATAAGGAAACCACCTTTTGGAGCTGCTGAGTAGCATGGTCAGGATCACACACAGGCAGGCGGCTTCCACCACGCAGCTCAGCACTTGAGTCCTATATTTTGAACCAGAACCCTACGGTTCTCAACTGTGATGACTTTTTACACACCCTCCCTCAGAGGGACATTTGACAGTGTCTGGATTCATTGTTCATTATCCCACGAGAGGGTAGGATGTTATTGGCATCTAATGGGTAGAAGCAGAGATGCTGCTAAACACCCTAAGGTGCACACGTCTCACCAAAAATAAATAAATAAATAAAATTTTATCCAGCCCAGATGTCAGTAGAGCTGACATTGAAAAACTATCATCGCCCTAAACTACCAAGCTACCTTTTGTGGATGGCTGTATTGTGAAAATGATTGTTACGTTTTTCTTTTAAGACATAATATGGAAGCCGGGCGCGGCGGCGCACGCCTGTAATCCCAGTGGCTGGGGAGGTGGAGGCAGGAGGATCGCAAGTTTGAGACCAGAGGCAGTCTGTGTAACTTAGCGAGATCCTGTCTCAGAAAATAAAAAAAACCTAAAAAATGGGCTGGGGGTGCAGCTCAGTGGTCCAGGCCTTGGGTTCAACCCCCAGTACTGCAAACAAACAAACAAACAAACAAAAAAGGACATAATATGCAGCTGAGCACAGTGGCACACACCTGTAATCCCAGAAACTCGGGTGGCAGAGGCAGGAGGATCACAAGTTCGAGGCCAGAGGCAGCCTATGTAACTTAGCGAGACCCTGTTTTTAGATTTTAAAATTTCTTTCAAGGGGCTGGGGTGCCACTCATTGGTAGAGTGCCTGCAAAGTATGCACAAGGGGTTCAGTTCCCCAGTACTGCAAAAAAATAAATTAAAATCAACAGTAAATAAAACATAATATGGTATTATCATATTGAATATACTTTATAAAATGTCACTGCCCCACCCCTACCTCTATAATTCTCCTCTCTTTGGGAACACCATGGTCATTCCATTCCCCACTTTGAGGATCCCTGCTTTGGACTTTGTCACATTAGCAGCAAAGGTGGAATCTGTTCTGCACAAGTTTGTCTTTGCCTGTAGATAAGTTCAGTGTCTGCACCGGATCTGTGTGGTAATTCACTTGCTGTAGGTGCAGGTTGGGCAGGTGGGAGCTTCCGGCCTTGTTAATCTGCCTCGGGTGCACTCAGACCAAGCCAGCCCTTCTCACTCTTTCTCCACACCACCACCTCCTCTCTGCCAGGCTGGGAGCTCTTTCTCTGGCAGCAGCCCAGCTGCTGTGGCTGGTAGTGAAAAGAAAAGAAGCAAACTGTTTTAATTACATAAAATATGAAAGAGTGGTCCGGCTGCTTGGCCTTAGCTGCGCCATTAGTCCATTCAGCTCAGCTGCCACTCCCTTGTTGAGGTTCTGGTTTAAACAGTGGCTGCTGCCCTCTTCCTACTGGGGACTCCTTCAAGATGGGCATTTGAGTCTCTTTAGAAGACATAACATCACAAATGGGGACCAAGAGAGAAAACTAGTCAGGATTCTAGATTTGCCGTCACAGGTCATCATCAGCATTGTGGCCTGGCATAGCAGGAACTGGTGGCACAGGCCACCACAGGCTAACGGCTCAGGTCCTTAGGAAGGGCAGAGAACACTTGGTACAATCTTGTGGGGTAGGCGGAAAAGTGGCTGAAAGCTAAAGCCTTCCTTCAGGCTGACCAGGACTTGAATGTTCCTTGGGTGTCCTGAGCAGACCCCAGCCTCTCTGCACCTCAGATTCCTTTTTGCAACAGGTGAGTGACAGTTGTTTTTGTTGTTGTTAGGTGCTGTCCAGTCGGTATCCGACTCATAGCGACCCTCTCTACAACAGGGGAAACACGATTGTCAGTGCTTCTCTGCTGTTCATAGGGTTTTCAATGGCAGATTGATTTTTTTGGGAGGGGGTTGCCAGGTCCTTCTCCCAAGCCTACAGCTTCTGGTGTTCCCAGGCGGTCAACCATCCAGGTACTAACCAGGCCCAACCCTGCTTAGCTTCTAAGATCTGACAGGATCAGATGTCACAGGGCTACAGCTGCTCATGAGCTCATGAGCATTAAATGAGATTGGATATGGAAAATTTCCTAGCCCATGGAAAATAGTCACGGTGGTACCTCTTGTTCTTCTAACCTTGGCTGCAGGTGGACAGTGGTGGTAGTAAAGGGGTCAGTCATGAAGTAGTTACTATGGGAGGGCTACCCCTACAGCATTATGTCATTATGTTGTGCCTTATACAGACAGGCTCTCATTTCCTGAATGCAGTCCCCTGCAGACTTCTCTTACCTCTTGTCTTATTTTCTCTATGGCACTGGCACCATTTGACATCATATGTATTTTTCTTGTTTTGCTTATTGGTGGCACTTCATATTGGAATGAAAGCTCCTTGAGATCAAGTCTTTCCTCTGGTTTTGCTTTGTTTCTGCTGCCCCAGCAGTTTGAGTACCACCTGACATATTGTTGTTGTTGTTAGGTACCATCGAGTCATGTCCAACTCATAGTGACCCTATGTACAACAGATGAAACACTATTGTCAGTGCTTCTCTGCTATTCATATGGTTTTCAATGGCAGATTGTTTTTGTTTTGGGGAGTGGGTTACTGGGTCTTTCTCCCAAGCCTATAGCACTTGGCATTCCCAGGTGGTCTCCCATCCAAGTACTAACCAGGTCCAAACCTGCTTAGCTTCAGAGATCTGATGGGATCAGATGTCACAGTGGTATGGTTGCAGGACCTGATACACAGTAATCATTTAATGAACCTGACCCTGGTGGGCATTTATGCACTATTTATTAACTGAATGAACTTCCTTTCAGCAAAGTAGAAAAGAGAGGCCTACAGGGGTTAAAAAATATGCCTAAGATCACATGCCTAAAAAGAGGCAGCCCAACTTCAGAGCCTTTAATGGCTACAGTGAATTGCATCACAGAATATCATTTGACCAATGTGACCCTGTGGCTCCTCCTTAGAACCAGCTGCAGAAGTGATGGGTCCTTTCTTAGAGGTCAGAGCTATAAAGCTGAGGTGTTGGTAGAGATGGAATGGTTTGAAGTACCTGTAGGATCTCAGACCACCTCCCCATGAGTCCAGATATTTTCAGTTGAAAACAGCCCTCAAGCACAAGACTTGGAGAGGGATTTATTTTCTGTGCCACACCTCACAGGGTCTTAGAAGTGACATATCTGATCCCAAACATGCTTGTCCCCTACTTAGTGTGAGCCTAAGAAAGCTTCCAGTTCTCTTAGGAAGTAGATCCAGGTGAAAAGTGTAGGCCACCCACATTTTATGATAACTTTATTTTCTCTAATTATAAACAAATCATTTTTAAAAAATTATGACACTACAGAAATATATACTGTATAAGTTGAAATTGTCCCATAACCCCCTCCCACACCAACTATTCCTTTGGTATATGTCTTTAGGCATTCACTGACAGTTATATAACTAGAAACAAGGGGAAAGTTCATAATATTTTAGTTTGTCTTTTTGCCTAACAATATACCTTGCTCATCCTTTCTCTGTGGAAGTACGTGGTTCTAAGTCACTTGAAGTTATGCTGTGTACCATTGTCCCCTCGTTCTTTTAACCTATCCCACTATTGTTAGACACCTGGATTTTTTTTCCAAATTTTCACTGTCACTATTTACATTATGGTGAATAACTTTTTACTTGGATTTGTCTGCTTGCTCAAATTTTCCTATGTCATAAATTCCCAGAAATAGGATTGCTGAATCAAAGACTGTGCACATTATAGATGTTTATGGCTACAATCCCACTGTCCTCCAAAATGTCACATCATTTGCACTTCCACCAAAAGGGTAGGGACTCGGCATTGGGCATTTGATGGGAACACACTCTGCTTCAGGACAAGGGCTGCTTAGCATGCCCCAAGTGGGCACCCATGTCCTCAGGTATTTTCAGATGGTAAGCATTGGCAGAGATTACCTCTGAGGACCCAAGCTGCTACCAGATCAAACCAAGCCTCTCTTTCTCTGCCCTGGCTCCATTGTCCTGTTGCATTTGTCAGGGGCTAGCCGTCTGAATGCTTTGCAGGGGAGCTGGGTTTCCGTCCACACTGGATGAGTATGTTCTTGCCTCCCCCAGGGGGTTGGCGCAGAGACCACATTTAGTGACAGGAGCCGAGGAATTAAGTCATCAGTTCTCACCAGCCAAGGTCTGGCGGGATGGGTGGCACAAATTGTCCTGGAAACCCTGTGTCTGACAGCAGCCCAGGCTTGGCGGGTCACAGAATCCTCGCACCTTTCTTGGCTCCCGTGTAACAGGCAGCTTTTCAAACTCCGAATTCCAAGGTCGCCCACTGGGAGGAGAGCTGGTTCTGGAAACCTGATTATTTATTCATACCACATGACTTCAAAGTGGTAGTCTGGGGTCTTTAAAGGCATCAGAAGCAATTGAAGAACTTGTGGAAGCTATATGTTCTTGATCCGTTCTCCCAGAAGTTCTGAGTCAGTAGATCTGGGACAGGGCCCAGGAACCCATGAGAACAGGCACCCCTGGTGACTCTGACACACAGGAGGTGCCAAGACTGCACCCTGAGGTGAGCCTTGGCTGTTGGGTTAGAAATTTCTGGGGCCAGGAGCAGCCACCATCCCTCCATGAAACTTGGCGACGGGTCTGGACTAATGAAAGACAATGAAGCACATAAATGTTGGTTATTGGTTATAGTTTTTTCTTTCTCTCTTTTTCTTTTTTCAACAAGCAACTCCCCAAAATGTTTCCTGTCTAGTAACCTCCTAAATGTTTTCAATTCTCCCCTCCCTAGCAGCTCCCCTTTCCTTGCTTTTGTTAAAACCCACTGTGGCATCTAACACCTTTCCCTTGGGAATCATGCCTTACAAAGATCCCTTGATGGCATTCCGCACTGATGTGGTGGATGGTATCTGGCCCAGGATTGCAGATGAAAATCCTGGGCTCTCCGCTAGGAAATGAAGGTTTAGAAGAGGAAGCCAAAGAGGGAAGGGATTGATTTGGGACTCTCACTGGTATTTTGTGGCATAGTGACCTGCTTTCCAAGCTAGGCACTTTTCCACTACCCAGGTAAGCGCAGTGCATAGTAAATAGACAACACATGGAATTTCACAAATGCAAGTGAAAGATTTAAAAGGTGAAAGGGTGTAGCCCATCTAGTTGAGTGTTACCAGGCCAAGGCCAGCCAGGCACCCAGTGGCTTATCAGTTTACAAAAGAAACTCAGGAATCAATCTAAGGACTATTTTAAGGTAGTACTTTAAGAATCATAATCCATGCTAAGGCTTGCAGCCGTAGCCCTGTGGCATCCGATCCCATCAGATCTCAGAAGCTGAGCAGGGTCTGGCCTGGTTAGTACTTGGATGGGAGACCACCTGGGAATACCAGGTGCTATAGGTTTCAGAGACAAGGACCCTGCAACCCACTCCCAAAAATCAATCCGCCATTGAAAACCCTATGAACAGCAGAGAAGCACTGACAATGGTATTTCGCCTGTTGTATGTAGGGTTGCTATGAGTTGGATATGGACTCGATGGCACCTAACAACAACAATCCATGCTAAAGAAAAAAAAAATCCATGATTAATAAAATAATATTAGTTGTAAATGAAGATGGGAACCCCTTTACTGATTTTTTTCCTTTTGCCTCTGATTTGGCTGTACACAGTGCTGGTACTTTAAATGGGACAGAAATTATAAGCAGCTATGTTTGGATTAAGAGGACTCAGTGTTGGTAAATCAGAATTTTCCTAAATGTGTCTTTTAGAGTTAGAGTGGGGCTGGGTAAGGAGTCCTATTTTCAAAGTATAGGAAACTGCACTTTCTGTTGTCTTTCTGAAAATTCCTACTGCATGTATGCTCCCCTGTCCCTGCCCCCTGTGTTCAGGGTTGGGGAGCAAACCCAAGGTCTTACATGGGCTAGGCAGGTTGTCTACCACTGAGCTACAGGCCCAGCCTTAGAGCTCGTTTTTGAGAGATCTTGTAGAAATTCCCAAATTTACTTGCTTACACATCCTCTTTTGCATAATCCAGAGAGGATGCTTTGAAAAGGCTTCCTTAACTCACAAGCTGCATCACTGGGAAAGTTTGCAAGGAGGGAGGAGAGAGAAATGAGGGCCCTGGGGGACTCTCCACGGGCACAACTCCTGCCAGGTCAGCAGCTGCTTGTTCCATCTGTGCGGAGGGTGAGCCCAGCCAAGCCCATGTTGCCTCAGGAAGCCAGGCCAAGGACACAGGCTGCTATGACAGTAATTGGAGACTGAAAGCAGGAAAGGAAGCTTCCATGACCCATTTAGACATCCTTATGCTTTCTAATAACCCAGTGCTGGCTTGGTTGTATCTTAACAGAGATAGAATGATGGGTTGGTAGCAGCTTCACCTTCATGGAGGAGAAAGCAAGGCCACGCCTTTTCTCCCTGTTACTGAGGGTCCCTGGCCAGAAGCCTGAGAAAATTACATGCTCAGACATAAGCCCCCTGGTTGGTCTCCATGATGCACACGTTTGTTGATGTGTTATGAGAAATAAGTGGCACCAGGCTTTCCTTCCAAACTCACAAAATGAAGAAAAGCTGCCCAGATTCCTGCAATTCCAAATGTGGTTTGTGGAGTAACTCTGTTAGCATCTTCTAGAAGTTTATTGGAAATTCAAGATTGGGTCTTCCCTAGATTTAGTGATACGTGTTGATTTTTAAGAAGATCCCTGGATGATTTGCTTGTCTGCTGAAGCTTGAGAAGTAGCTGCCATAGAAAGTCTGTCTACCTGGCTCAGTCCCTGCCTCCCTCACCGACTCCTGTCCTCACCCATGACCTTGAGCAAGGTGCTTGGCTTTTTCTATTTTCAGTTTCTCATCTGTCAAATGACAGTACCGCCGCTGCCCTCTCTAGATTTCTGAAGGCACAATGTATTCTGTGCTTTTGAAAAGCACGAAGAGCTCTTTAAGTGCAAATGAACAATAGAAGCAGTAATGATTACCCACAAGCTAAATTCTTAAGAACTTTATACCATAGCTTGTATTTTGTAAAAAAAAAAAAAAAGCCCAACCCTATCTTTCCCCATACATGCATCACTTTTGTATCTGTTCAGTAATTTACCTTTCCTTTTATCTGTCCATCCCTCCTTTTAACTGTCTGTCTTTATTCCACGTCCCAATCTTTTTTTTTTTTTAATGCTGAGGTGGAGGTGTTGAACCCAAGGTCTCACTCGTGCTAGCTACCGCTGAGCTGCACTCCCAGCCCTTTTTAAATTTTTTTTTGAGACAGAGTCTCACTAAATTGTGCAAGCTACCCCTGGCCTCAAACTCACAATACTCTTGCTTCAGGCTTTTGAGTTGCTGGGATTGCAGGCATGCATAGCACCCAGCCATCTACTGATCTATTTAAAAAACATTCATTCTATCTACCTGTCCATTGTATCCATACTTCCACCTATCAGCCCGTCTAGTAACTGGCTCTGTCGTACACGAGGTTGTGAACTATTACACCAAGAATGGTACTTTATCAACCCCCAGCTCTGGAAAAGTGCAATCTTGGGAAGCAAGGATCCAAGCTTACAAGAGACATCTATGCTGTCTTGACATTGTATGCTGCCTCTTAAATCCATAAGCAGTTTTCTTTCCTACTTCCACCCTCCCTTATCAACCTGGCTGACACTGATGGAAAATGCATGTACCTAAAGGGCAAAACAGGAATGAGGGAGGCAAATGTAATAAATGTATGAATTCGGCAGGGATATGACCATAGACGGCGGAGGTCCTAGTGCGTCCCAATTTAAAAAGGAAAAGAAGGGCTAGGGATGTAACTCAAGGGCAGAGCATTTGCTTAGCATAGGTGAAACCCTGGGTTTGATCTCCAGCATGGAAAGAAAAGAAAATGAAAAAGAAAAGCAGGAAATTTAACTCTCCAAACAAAGCTCAGAGTATTGGTCACCTGTTGGAGCTTTGTAACCTAGACATGCTATTGAAGAAGTGTGTGTGTGATGGGATGATGTTTGGTGAGTTTTCCGGTTTTCCTTTTAAATTGGTAATGAGTACATAATTGCCTCTATTGGTGGTAACATTTAGTAAACATTTGATCAATGTATGATAAACAGAATTATACACAGATCACACGTTGCAGCTCATTCTCTTATTACACTCCCGGTGTAATGTCTTGAGTCAAGGAAGAGACCGGGACCAGCACCCAGAAATGCCCTTTGCCCCTCTGCCTTGCTGCCTCCCTTCCTCTAGAGAGTAATCCCTGTCTTGACATCTAACAGCATAGATCCATTTGGGATAGTTTTTAATTTTACATAAATGGAATTACACTGTACATGTTCTTTTATATTTGACCTCTCTCACTTTATCAGATTTGTGAGATTCAGCCACGTTGCACGGAGCAATAATTCATATTTATACAATAGGAACTTGTGTGTTAATGAAAAGCATTTTTTTTTTTAATTCTTGCCGCTGTTGAGAGGCTGGGGTATCAGTGGATCTCTTCTTCTCCCTTACCCACTACCCCTCCACATCTCTGAGTGCTGGCCCTGTGGCCACATTCTCCACTCCATTTGCAGTACTAAAGGCAGGAGGTAGGAGACTTCAGAAGCAGCTACCATGTGACCTTGGGCAGATTATCCTGGCTCTCCATTTCCCACTTGAAAAATGCACATATGACAATATGTGTTAAAATGCTTTTAAAAATATCAAATATGAAGCTGGGCATGGTGGCACACGCCTGTACCTCAGGAGGTGGAGGCAGGAGGATTTTGTGTTCAAGGGTAGAGGCAGCCTGCGTAACTGAGCAAGGCCCTGACTCAAAGGGAAGAATAGGCTGGGAGTTCAGTCCAGTTGGAGAACATTCCTAAAGTATGTGCAAGGCTATGAGTTCAACCCCCAAATGCAGAAAAAAAATAAAAAATAGGGAGTGAGGGACAAAAAGAAGATCGAACATTTCACTGGATCTTCACTGCACCAGCACAGTTCTCAGTCCTCTGTAGTAACCCAGTTCACACCTTCATCCTGAGATTGTATGATTCCCATTTTCAGGAGAAGGGAAGTGAGGCACAAAGCCATCCAGAGCTTGACTGAGGAGGCCGATCCCTGAGGTCCAGAGCTGAAAGGTGAAGTTCAAAGCCAGTGCCCTTCACCACATCCCTTGCTGCCCCTCGGATGTCTTATGAACCCCACCTGCAGGCACATGAAAGACACCGTCCAAACTCAAAGGAGCTCAAGAAGAACCTCCGCTGGTTCCTGTTCACCTCCACAGCTTCATCCTTGCTGCCCTCCTTCCTGCTCGGAATCTTCCAGTCACATTGCCCTTCCACCACTTCTTTGAGTGGAACTTCCTCGGGTACAAAATGTTCTTGCTCTCTCTGCCTAGAACACTTTTCCACGCCCTTGGCTTGGCTGGCTCCTACTCATCCGTTGTGTCTTGCCTTAATTACCACCCACCCAGAGTATTTGGGCAACACTCCATCTTTGGTGGTCCAGCCCCACTGTCCTCTACCTTCGCTTTCCTTGCATTCCTTTCTTTCCCCTCCCAGGGGTGGTTCTTGGCACTGGTTGTACCACTGTGCTCACTTGGGTACCTGTTTTCCTGAGGCATTACCCTCAAGGCCCTTGGTCACAGTTGCACTCACAGTGCCCAACAGTGAAGAAAGTTTGTGGGTCTCCTGGCCCTTTTACTTCCTGCTCACTCCCACTGGGGAAGCATTTAGCTTCTCAGCATTTAGCTTCTCTCCTGGTATAGTCAGGTGTTGCCTAAGCAAATACTCCAGTATGGTCTGTTTGTTGACGTGGACTAATGGATTCTAGAAAGCAGCATGGGGTCAGTGTAAGCCCAGAGCCACCTCTGTCGGACAACCTTGAACTGGCTTGAGTTTTTTGCACATCCTTTTGATTAGCAATAGGCTTTGTGACAACATAACCAGCGTGCACCAAGGAGCTAAGTGCTCCTAGTTAAAACTGGCCCCGCATAGTTAACATTGACTCCATGTGTTTACAAAATATGTCCATTCCTAGTTTCCACCTTCACTTTTCCATGCCCATCTTCATTGGGGTAACTGGTTGATCAGAAAGTTAAAGGAATGAACAAGTCATAGGACAGAAAAGAGGAGACCAGCAGTCTAAGCCTTAACTGTACTCGGTCTGTAAGAGAAGTGACTGGTCTTATTGTAACACTGGTCTCTCCCCAGCTGGCTGGCTCAAGGCAAGTCTGTGCAGTGAATGCTGCTCATAAACAAAGCCTCAATTGTTGAGCAAACCCAAATCAGTCATGATCTTCTTTGGCACCAGCTGGTTGTAAAAAAGCGTTTAGTTGGTGTTGGGGAAAGAGCCCTTCCCAAGTTGGGGAGGCAGGGCCAGGCTGGAGGAGGGGCGGGGCGTGAAGTCATGAGTGCACCCATCTGCCCCCACCACTCTCCGCACTACCCCAGCAGCAGCTGTCAGAGGAAACTGTTCCATGGTCTGCTGACACTTTCCTCAGGCCCCCAGAGCAGATGGTAGGTGCCTGCTGACCGTACCCAATATAGGATCTGCTGGTCCCTGGAGACCCAGCAGACAGGCTGGTGACCAGGCTAAGGAATTAAAAAGATTCATCAAGGACTTGGGATTTTAAAAACTTCCATTCAGCCCAAGAAATAAAGTCTAAGCCTCAGGGAGCCCTTGAACACACTCTCCAGACAGGTGAACTTTTGGGGAGGAGTTTAGAAAGAAGACAACTTGGCAGTTCCTCAGTTTTGGAGACATCCCACACCCAACCTAGGGAGAGTAGTAATCCTTCCATGGGAAGTGCATCGATGCCCTGCAGGGATCAGGCTTATTTTTGGGGTGTGGGGCAAAGTGAGCAGGAGAGCTCCCCTAAGCCTCTGGTCACACAGTAGGTCCAAGATTGGGTCCTTTAGGGCAGACATGCTCAGTTTGGGATGGTTTTGCTCCCTGAGATATTAGCAGTATCCAGTGACCATGACAGGGAATTATCTGACTATGATATTGATAGTACTGAGGTTGAAAAACCCCAAATTCAAGTCTCCAGGTACATGAGGGTCTGGTTTCCTGGGATAGAATCACCCTTAGTAGCAAAGAAAATTGTCCCTGAATGGTGTTTTTCTAACTCTCATGGGCACTGGAGTCACCAGGAGATCTTATTCAAGTGTAAACTCAGATTCTGAAAAACTGGTTAGTGCCCAAGAGTCACTGGCTCTGGTACTCAGATGCCATCTGAGTAGCAAGGGACCTTGCATATGTGCATATTCCCCCACTTCCCTCTTTTCCATCCCCACCCCCAGCCTTCCCTGTCACATTCAGTTTGAACCATTCCACACCCTGTCACCAAGAAACATGTGGTGTTTAAATTGCCCTGCTGCTGGGCATGGTGGTACACACCTGTAATCCCAGCGACTCTGAAAGCAGAGGCAGGAGGATTGCAAGTTCAAGGTCAAAGGCAGCCAGTGCAACATAGCAAGACCCTGTCTCAAGAAAACAAATTAAAAAGTGGCTGGCACTGCAGTTTGGTGATAGAGCACTTGCAAAGTAAGCACAAAGCCCTGGGGTTAGCCTTCTCATTACTGGAAAGAAAAATCATAAATAATAATAAAAAATAAACTTATCAGCCCAGATGACAATTTGAAATTCAGGGTGTGGATGAACTCATTTGACTCTGTTGGAGAAAGGATGCCAAGGGACCTCATCAAACTACTCCCTAAACACATCAAAGGACCAAATTTAGACCTAAAGTCCTTTCTTGCATGGTGTGAGACAAGCCATATAGAACCCATGGCTTTGTGCATGCTCAGACTTGCTTCGGTGTGCTGAGTCAGATACAATCATTTTTATAAAGGGCCACAAAATATATTAGGCTCTGCATCTCATACAATCTGTCACTACTCAGGAAAGCAGTCATCAGTAGTATGTAGATGAGTAGGTGTGGTTCTGTTCCAATAAAACTTTATTGACAAAGACAGAAATTTGGCCCAGGGTAATAGTTTCCAAACTGTTCTAAACAATTACAGTCTCTGTACTCTTATACTGTAGTTTGTAGACCCCTATGTAAAATAGTTCCTATTTCTTCCTGTCTCTGCTCAGTAGAGAGAAAAAAAATCACATAAGGAAGTCCTTGCTAAAAGGGAGCTAAATCATCAGTATGAGAAGTAAATGTATAGAGGACAAGGGGGAGAAGATACTATTTATTTTACTGCACAGAAATGTGAAATGTGAATACATCTTTTAAGTGGCAGAAACATAGCTCTGTCTTCCCATACCATTTTTCTTTGAGTGGAACAGGACAGGATAATAAATAAGGAAGGGAAAGCTATGCCCACAGGGCTGCCTTTCAATTTAAGTCTGTTTTCTTCTTTCCAGTCTTGAGTTCTTACCTTCTGCTCCTACAACCCATAGGGGAGGGAAACACAGTAAAGATCCCCTTTCTCTTCCATCAGACCCAGGGCATTCTTTGAAGGGCATTGATTTTCTCACTATTGCCAGTTTCTGTGAGATCTCCTATTTGCAGAGAGGGAGACATTGCTCAGAAATGCTGGTGTTGTTTAAAGCATTCCAGTTGTTATGTCGAGTTGACAGTTGAACCACAGAGAACTGCAGGCTAAATTCTATCCTGACCTCCCCTTGCTGGAGCAAGGCCCAAGGGTCCTGAAGGAAAACCACACACATCTCTTCGATGTGTGCATGTTTGTGTAGCTCTCAGCCACACTGACCCCAGGGATAAGGATAAATCAAAGCCCTTAACTCCACGGTCACCATCAAGCACCTTTCACAAAGCCTGCATTATTTGGAGAAGAAAAACCCTGCATTACCAAAACAGAATTCCAGTCAAGAGGAAAGCATTTGCTATCTTTGTCTCCTTGCATTTGGCTGGTTTCTCCTGCCAGGTACTCCGGTGGTGGGGCACATGAGCTTCAAATGTGATGTCAGACTCTGCACTGCAGCGATAGCACTCTGGAAAATGCATGGTTCGCAGTGCCATTCTCCCCTCCCACACATGTGCTTATACACGAGTATGCACACGTACACACATACACAGGCACATACCATGGCCCAGACCATGTATTACTGGAGAGAAGAAGGGCATCTTGGAGCCCCATTTGGTTGGACTATGTTGATTTACAGTATTCTGACATTGAGTCTCATTCTGCACAAAGAAACAGAGTTGAATCCTGTTGGGCTGAGGATATGGCTCTGAAGTAGGGTATTTGCCTACCATATATATGTGAGGCCCTGGGTTCAATCCCCAAAACCGCCAAAAAAAAAAAAAAAAAAAAATATATATATATATATATATATATATATATATATATATATATATATATATATATATGGAGAGAGAGAGAGAGAGAGAGAGAGAGAGAGTTGAACCTCATCAGTGTCAGAAGGAAATTCCCAACCAGTTTGGAGAGCCAAATGATTTGTAACAGTGACTGGTACTCAAGTGAACATTCTCCTGTGCCAGGCACTATGTGGCTAATATCTGTTGGATTGATTCATTCATCTAATCATGCATTTGACAAGTATTTGCCTTCAAGTTTGGCTGGCCATCAAATTCTTGGGGGTATGCTTTCTTTCTTTGGGGACATCCAGCCCTTACTTCCCATACTGTATATTGGGTACTGAGATGGAGTAGCAAATAGGAGCTCATTCCTGCCCTCTTTGAACATATAGTTTAGTCAAGAAGACAGAGGTGAAACAGAAACATCACAAATTTATTACTGTCATAATGAATCTTAAAAAACAAAGCACATTTTTCCTCCTCTATCACTATTATTGTAATCCCCAGATACTATTATCCCCATTTTATTGATAAAATTGCTTATCAGTCTTAAAAATTGCCCAGTGGCTGTCTAGTGCTTTGCATAGCTTGAGAGGGTGGGGTGTGTTTCTTATAGTTGGCATGTGAGCTGTGATAGTACAATTCTGTCTTGGAGACCCCAGAGCTGCTAATTTAAAACAATCTCCAGAGCTGTGATTAATCAGTTGAAAACAGTTTTGCAGTTCAGGAAGCTAATAAGAAACCATACCCTCTTCAGTTTTAAAATTGGAAAAGGCCCCATGGTGGGCTGTATTATGACCTAGCAGAGACTGTGAGATTGATAAGCATCATCGCTATATTTCATCCCTGACGTTTAAAATCCTACCATTTGAATTATAGCTCTGGCTTACTCAGAGTCACAGGGTAGTTGCTTTGTCCAAGCTGTGGGCAGTATGAGGATTCATTTGCCTTTATCCTGCAAGTATCTATTGAGCCCCAGTAGAGCTCTGGGTACTGCTGTTCTGTGAGGGTACAGGGAACAGGGGACAAGATCTCTGCTCCCATGTGGATCCATTCAGTTATAAATTTATGCACAGACTTAAGAAAATAAAACAGGGTGCATAGCTTTAAAAATAGGTCTAGTGCAAGTGTGACTGGCTGGACAGGAGACAAGTACCTTTGGTACTTTAAAGGCATGGTCTGGCACCCCTGAGGGAGTGCTATCTATGTGCAGACTTTAATGACCTGAAGAATTAGACATGCAGAGCAGAAAGTTTTCCCAGGGAGAGAGGTGTGAGCATGATGGTGGAGAAGGAAGAAGACTGTAAGCAGAGCTATACCAGAGCAAGTGAGGAGGAGTGTTGAGTTGATGTTGGAGAGGAAGAGGGAGCCAAGTCACGTAGGGCCTTGAGATCTGCATAAAGACTCTGGATTTGCCAGTAAGGAAATTAACCACAGAACCACCCTTTTGAGAGGCAAGTACACACTCATTGCTCATCTTTGGGCAACACGAGCCTTTCTGTTCATGTCCCTGCATGCAAGAAGACCCTAGAGGAAAATGCAAGTTAATGAATCACATGAGACATTTCTCCTCTCAGGACTGAGCAGGTACCATTTACAATCTCACCACACATCCCCTAGGGCAGTAGCCTTCATTGAGGTGAAACAGATAATAGACACTGAATTGAGCAAGGAGCCCTCCTGTTCTTGCCAGAGTACTTTCCTTCTCGTGGAGGTAGTGCAGGTGATCCAGAGGGTGTCCTGGGCATCCTGTTTATGTAGAAGCACAATCGGAGAGGCAGCACCACCCCCTAGCAAAATGGAAGTGGCTCTTCTTCATGTTGACCTCCACATAGAAAAAGAAACCTGTTCACATGCAGGATCGTCTCAGAAACATTTCATTGCCAGGCTTATAAAAGGTAGGTTCAGGAAGACAGCATGTTTGAGAGTTTATTTATAGTATTTGCCAGGTTGTTGATTCCGACCCTAATTCCACTTGAGAGCTTGGCCAGAAAGCCCTGCAAAGATCATGGTACCCACCTAAGATAGATTTTCATTTTTAGATAAGATTTGGAAGGTTATTTTTCCTTCCTTACTGGAGTTCATCTCCCCAGTCTACTCATTCATCATCTTACTGTGATATCCTCTCCTCTCCACCTTCAGATGGAAGAAGCTCTGGAAGTGATTAGATGGTTGTAAATCAGCTTTTATGGTTTGTACTTCAGAGATAAGCAGCAAGGAAAGCAAGACTTAGAGGATCTAGCTCTTCTTTCCCTGACAGTTATCCCAGTAATGACATAATAAAATTACTGGTAGAATACAGTTGGCCCTCTGTTCAGGTCCCACATTTGTGGATTTAACCAGGCCCAGATCAAAAACGTAGGTAGGCCCATGATGGTTGCATCTGTATAGAACATGTACAACCCTTTTTCTTGTCATTGTTCCCTGCATAATACAGTGTGACAATTACTCATGTAGCATTTTCATTGTACTAGGCGTTGTAAGTAACCTAGAGATGATTTAAAGTGTGGGAGAGAGATGTGTAGGTTATACGCAAACCCTATGTCCTTTTATGTGAAGGATTTGCATACCCATGGATTTTGGTATCTAAAGAGGTTTTGGAACCAGTCCTCTGTGGCTACGAGGGCCCCCTATTGTTTCTCAGTAGACATTTCCAATGTTAAAATTTTACTTTTTCCACAAGCATTGTTTTATTTTTTTTACCTTGTTTTATTAAGGTATAACTTACATAAAATGAAGCAAACAAATATTAAAATTCCACCTCATTGAGTTTTTATACCTGTGTATCCTTTTGTTACCTCAGTCCAGGTCTAGCTACAGGACAGTTCCAGTACCCTAGAAGCTTCCCTCGTGCCTCCTCCCCTTGATACTTTTGTCTCCATGGACAGCTTTAGGTTTGATTTGGGGGAGTGTTTGGGGTCATTATTTTTTTTTCTTTTGGAGCCCAGGCTGGCTTCAAACTCATAGTCATCCTCTCCCCACCTCTCACATCATAGCAGGCCCCACCAAGATATGAAATGGTTCTTGAACTTTATGTAAATGGAGGCAGTGCAGCACATACTCTTTTTGTGTCCCTCTGCATTTTCTGTTAGAATCATCCATGTTGTTGGACATAGTTGTTCATTCTCATTAGTGTATAGTATTCCATCAGGTAAGAGTTCTGCAGCTGTGGGCCCCTTGACATTCTGACCTGGGTAATTCTTGGGCTTGGCTTGTCCTGTACATTGTAGGATGTTTAACAGCATCTCTAGCCCCTGTCTGTGAGATGCCAGTAGCACCCCTCCCAGTCATGATGGCCAAAAATATCTTCAGGTATTTCTTAATTTTACCTAGAATTGAAAATCAATTGCTTCGTATGAATATAGTATAATTTTTGAGATGTGATTTCTCTAACTTGCACAGGTTGCCTCTGGCCTCAAATTTGTGATTCTCCTGCCTCAGCCTCCCAAGTCACTGGGATTAGAGGCATGTGCCACTGCAACCAGCTCCCTTTCTTTTTTCATGTTCCTCTGCATGTGTGCATATACACTGTTTCTGAACCATTTGAGAGCAAGTTGCATACATTTTAGCTACTTATTACCATATACTGTATTTCTGTGTGTAATTACCAAGAATCAAGACCTTCTCTAACATTATCACAATTATCAATTAACCAGAGCAAATAGTACTTTTATCTTTTGCCCATGTTCCAGCTTTTTTAATAGATCAAAATTTTTCCTTAAGCACTTGTTTTTCCCTCAGAGCAGGTTCCAGTCCAGGATCAGGTATTGTGTATACTTGCCACATTTCCTTCGTATCTGTCAGTCAGCTTTCCATCACTATGACAAACGCTTGAGATAATTGACTTATAAGGAGGAAAGGTTGACTGTGGCTCACAGTTTCAGAGGTTTTAGTTCATTGTCACTTGGCCCTGTTGCTTTTAGGGCTGTGGAAAGGCAGCACATTATGGTGGGGAGAGTGTGGTGGAGGAGGCTCCTGTTCTCATAGAGACTGGAAGCAGAGAGAGGAGAGGTCAAGCTGGGGTGCCAGTGTCCCCTTCAAGACACATCCTCAGTGGCTTTTCTTCCACTAGCCCCTACATCTTGCAGTTTCTACCACCTCCCAGTAGCATCAAACTAGGGGCTAAGGCTTTACCAGGTAGGCCTTTGGGGGACATTTCAGGGTTAGTCTAGAACATTCCTTCAGTCTGTTTGGTTTTTATTTCGTTTTGGGTTTTTTGTTTCTTTTTCCTTTTTTCTTTTATGGTATTGACCTTTTCGAAACTCTAAAGAATGTAGTACTTTTTTCCCCTCCTTTTAGGATTTGTCCCTCCTTTTGGGGTTTTTCTCATGTTTCCTCCTCAGTGCACCCAGGGTATGCCTTCTTGCCTGGGCTATTGCTTAGAGATAGTGTGCCTTCTTGGGATATCCATCTGGAGGCACATGATGTCCATTTGCACCTCATGAGTGATGTGAAGTTAATCTTTAAGTCAAGTGTAGTTACTAATTCTTTCCTTACAACTGATAACCAACTTATAGGGAAGCACTGTAAGACTATGCTCTCTCACCAACTCCCTATATTTGTGTACTTTTTGACTCTTGCGTGACGTATTCTTTACCTCCAGTTGTTCCAAAATGATTTTCCAAATCCAGCACTCTCTTCTCTCCCTTCCTTCCTCCATGTGCATACACTGTGTTGATGGTGGGCAACATTCTACTGTACATAAAAACCTTCTCTTTTCCCCTTATTTATTTATATACCCATGTTTTTATCGGTTATCAGGATGAAATCATGAATTCTCATTTGTTTCAATGTTTTATCAGTCATCATCGTTGTTGTTGTTAGGGGCCATCCAGTCATGTCCAACTCCTATTGACCCTTCTAGTGTTTTCAATGGCTGACTTTTTTGAGATTGCTTTGGGAGTGAGTTGCCAGGTCCTTCTCCCATATTTGCCATGCTGGGAATTGGGACCTCAGTGGCCTACCAAATGAGCTAAATCCCAGCCCCTTTATAAATATTTACCAACCTTAAATATTTTAATGCTCAAATTGTTCACCTTTGACTATCAGGAACTCCTTGGGTCCTGTGTTCTTCTAACAAACCTTCATCATATTTTAGTTTCAATACTTACTTTCTTTTTAGCATAACAAGGTCTTCCTTGTTCATCTTTCTCATTAGTTTCCTCTATCCCCAAATCCATTTCTCAAAAAATCCTGATTCTTTTTAACGAATAATGGTTAAAACACACACACACACACACACACACACACACACACACGCAGTTACACATAATTTTTCAATCCATTTTTATGTTAATTGGCATTTGTGTTCTTCCCAGTTCCAGGCTATTATAAAAAAAGAAAGGTCCTCTAAATATCCCTGTATATTCTGGGGACCTGTGTACTAATTCCTGTTGAGTGGATAACCAAGAATGGCAATGGACAGTCATGAACTGGCCACTCAGTATTATATGCACAATAAAAATCACTCTGTGAGCCTGCACAAGGATACTTAAATGACTTTATCAATAATTCACATATGTAGATATGTGTACATGTTTAGCTTTAGTAGATATTGCTAAGTAGTGTTCCAAAGTGCTTATAACATTGCTTCAGTATCTGTCAGGGGACAGGAAGTGATAGATGCAGCAGGAGGCCAGAAGAATCAGGGGCGGCAGGAGTGGCATGTGGTCAGTGACCATAAACGGCAAAATTGCTGATCCTTGCCATTAC
This sequence comes from Pedetes capensis, assembly GCA_007922755.1. Classification (NCBI taxonomy): domain Eukaryota; kingdom Metazoa; phylum Chordata; class Mammalia; order Rodentia; family Pedetidae; genus Pedetes; species Pedetes capensis. The sequence goes on along the minus strand of VMDO01015346.1, from coordinate 12,694 downwards.
AATGAGTGGTGTCCCAGGGTGCCACTCACATCTTCTGGCTGCTTGTTGTTGTTGTTAGGTGCCATCAAGTAGTGTCCGACTCATAGCGACCCTTATAGGGTTTTCCATGGCTGATTGTTTCGGGATTGCCTCAGGAGTGGGTTGCCACATCCTTCTCCCGTTTTTGTGGTGCTAGGAATTGAACTCGGGACCTCAGAGACTGCAGAGCGGCGCTCTACCAACTGAGCTAAATCCCAGCCCCCTCTGGCTGCTAGGGACCCATTTATAACCCCGGAACAGTCACTCACTACAGAGACCGAGAGAATATCCATACCTTTATCTCTACGAAGGGAGTCAGTGTCCAAGACATTCAGGATAGAAGGCTATCTGCCTCTTAAGGATACAGGAAGAGCAGGAAACTGCTGCCAGTTAACAAAGAGGCAAACCAGTCCAGTAACATCAAACAAAATTCTGGGCTCAGTGTGGCCAGGAACAGCCTGGGCCTGCCTGGCTCAGCCTTTATAGTTTGAAGCTTCTTTATCCAAAGTATTTGTTTTACAGAGCTTGTAGTGCATCATTGGAATCAAAGAGGTAATTAAAGTACTTGATACAGTGAAATTCTAAACAGAGGAAACCTCTTGCATAGTGTTCATAGTGGGGTTCTTAGTAATCTGAGGAATCTTTGGAGGAATTAGGAACAAGGAAAATACATCTCTGCAGATGCATTTCAAGCATGTGCCCTCTCTAGGTGTTCACTGCCCAGTGGGGTGGGAAGGGCACCCTGTCATGTAAGCATTGTCCAAGAGAACCTTTGTGCAGGACCAACTCTACAACTATATGCCACATCCCAGAGAGATGCCCAGCTGTGATAGCGATCGTGACACCCTATGCCGCCGCCTCCCACACCCCCTCCACATCCCCTCCACATCCCCATTGCTGTACGTTGGTATTAACTCCAGTGGACCTCTCCTCTCTTCCCCTAGGCCTCTCTGCTGAAGGAGGCGCCAAACGCCAGGAGCACCTGTCTCGATTTTCCATGCCAGACCTCAGCAAAGACTCGGGAATGAACGTGTCTGAGAAGCTGAGCAACATGGGCACTCTGAACTCCTCCGTGCAGTTCCGGAGCGCCGAGTCAGTGCGCAGCCTGCTGTCAGCACAGCAGTACCAGGAAGTGGAGGGCAACCTCCACCAGCTCGGCAACCCGCTTGGGTACAGGGACCTGGCGTCCCACGGAAGGATGCACCAGAGCTTTGATTTCGAAGGGGGCCTGGCTGGCGGCAAGCTGCCGGGGGCCGAGGGCGTGCGCATCCAGCCCATGAGCGAGCGCACCCGGAGAAGAACTACTTCGCGGGACGACCCCCGCCGCGCCCGCCCGCACCGCTCCCGCCGCTCGCGCCGCTCCCGCTCGGACAACGCCCTCCACCTGGCCAGTGAGCGCGAGGCCATCTCTCGGTTGAAAGAAAGGCCCCCTCTGAGAGCCCGGGAGGACTATGACCAATTCATGCGCCAGCGGAGCTTCCAGGAGAGCCTGGGGCAGGGATCCCGAAGGGACCTGTACGGCCAGTGTCCGAGGACTGTGTCAGACTTGGCTCTGCAGAACGCCTTCGGGGAGCGATGGGGACCCTACTTCACCGAGTACGATTGGTGCTCCACCTGCTCCTCCTCTTCCGAGTCTGACAACGAGGGCTACTTCCTAGGAGAACCGATCCCCCAGCCAGCCCGCCTGCGATACGTCACTAGCGATGAGCTGCTGCACAAATACAGCTCCTACGGTGTCCCCAAATCCTCCACGTTAAGCGGCAGAGGACAGTTGCACAGCAGGAAAAGACAGAAGAGCAAAAACTGTATCATTTCATAATATGATTAGGGTCAGGGAGTTGCGGGGAGATGGGAGCTAAGAATGTAAAACTTGCACTGTTTGAAATTTTCAAGCGCTTTTTGGGGGTGGTTCGTGGGGGAAAAAGGGGAGCACGCTCTCAGTTGATGGAGACAAGGTTACAGACCCAGTCGCTAGGTAGTTGCAGTTCTTGGCATGTCGAATATTATTTGCACATTTCACTTTGGAAACAGTAGACTCTGGGAAGGCCAGGGTTGGTCACGTCCATCTCATCAGTTCTGTGTAGAGTGGCCGCTTACAAGATGGCCTGTTTCTTACCTGCTTGCTTTTATCCTTTCTGGTTCTATTACTTTTAGGACCCTTTTTCCAGTAAGTAATTTGTTTATTAGTCAGGACCCCAGATTAAGTTATTTACATGTCCATTGTAAATGCAATGTAAATGAGAGTTCTGATAAAATATTTTTGTATTTTGTAATATCAAAGGAATTTCTATATCGTAGGACTCAGTGGGGACTTGCATGCTTGTCCAGTATTGTCTTTGAAGTAGTAGTAAAAGGTGGCCCAGGACCACCTGGTTTTTATTTTTATTTTTTTCCCTTCTATACAAATTTGTTACATGTCAGTGAGACTTTTTTCAAAAGAGTATATGCAATTTGGATTTTTGTGGCTGAAAAGCAAAATTATTCTACCCAAAGCATTTTATCCTCTATTCCATCTTATGGAGACATCCTTAAGCATATTCCCACCCTCAGTAGAATTTATTCTCTACAAAGTGATAGTAACTTTTTTTTTAATTGCAAATATAACTTTTGCCGATTAGAAAAACCAACCAGTGTCAGTTCAGTTCCGTGAGAAATGCCATCCCTGTTGGGAACATTGAAGTTGCTTAATGTTGATCTATCCCTTGGGGGAAAATCAAAGTGACCGTGCGTGGTGCCGTTGTGTGCTGTCAGCATGACGTTTTGAATGTGGCATTATTTTCTGGTGCTCTTGTTTCCTGGATTGTATTATCTGCTCTCCTTTCCCAAGGCAGACAGTGCTGCTGCCTTAGCCTGACAACCGGTTGTCCTCACAGCAAATGAACTTAGGTGTTTAGAATGGAAGGACAGTAAGGTTCTGAGGGGCTCTGGGAGTGGTGATGTGTTGCATGTTATACACGGAGAAGGAACAAGGCAATCTGAAAACAGAACACAGGTCAGGGTCAAAATTGAAGGGGAATATGAAGGAAGGTCAGAGAAGAAGAAATTCTGGAGAAGAAACAGAGAGGTGAAAATCACCTTGAATAGCCCCCAGCGCTTGTAGAGGGAATCTGGTTGAAAAAGCTCAGTAACCACAGTGGCTGCATTCCTCAGGAGGGTCCAGCTGCTGAGACATCAGGGTAAATTACTTGGAAAAACAGACCTCCTTGAGAGAAAGATTTCCATTTTGAAATTTGAGGACTATTTATTGGTCAGACAGAAAATGGCCTCAAAAGTGAGTTTGCTTAAATAAGACATTTAACGGTTGTGCTGTTTATAGTGAAAATAAAACTTCCTGCCTTGCTTCAGTTAAAAAATGAAGCGCTTGCTTTTTTATCCATTCTCCTCCTCCCCTCAGTGGATGTGGCAGTTGAAATAATCCATCGGAGGACCCACCTTTAGTGAGATGTGCTCTCCCTATAGTACACGGTGTGTCTCAGTGGCCATCTGCCATGGTGAGGTGAGCGTGGTCTCTTTTCAGTATAGTAGTTAACATTTTCTAGTATCTTTTATGGAGAGAATGTGAAAGGTGGCTTTTCAGATACCGTCCCGAATGGGTCTGGGGAAAGGAAGGCTATAAAGGACGTGGTAATGGCACTCCATTCAGGATGTATTAAAATAGTTTGCTTTTCAGGTATTAATATGACATTTGTCATTGTCACTAATTAAAAAAAAAAAGCAATGCAAATGTTGGTTGTGGCTGTTTTCCGCATGCTATCTTCATATCTAAATGCTTCATTAACTATCCAAACCTCTGGAGAATTAACTCTATTATGTTTGTATAGTAAGTTTGTAAACTGCTTGGCAAACTGATTAAGAACTAATTTGCAACACCATGCTACTACAGTGGCAGGTTTCTGGTAGACATTGGGTGCGTCCAATTTGGAGTTTTGAGTTCCTTGGCTGATCAGAATAAAAAGATAGTGTTAGAAAGAGAGGAAAAGTAGATTACTTAACTTAGCAAATGGTTGAAACTAATGTCTGTTCTCTATGGTCTCCAATCCAGTGAAAGGAATTCTCCCAGTAAAAGTTGCTTTTTAACTCTGACCTTCTCAGAGTAGATCCTACATCTCCCAAATAAGTCTTGAGCAACCATCAACAGAGAGAGGAAGATGGCCAAGAAACTGACATATAACCAGTACCGGAAGGGATCTGGAGGCTGAAGTAATTTTAGGTCTAGCTATCCAGAGAGCATCCAGGGATTGTCCTGGCCTGGGTTTAAAATATAATGAGATACAGGCCTCAGGGTCAAACTGTCTACTAGAAAGATCACCTCTTTCTATTCCACCACTTGCAGATTTCTTCACTTCAAATGCAGCCAGGCATCTTACAGAGAACGTCAACAGAGGAAGGCCAGCTCCTCACAACGATGGTGGGTCCTCCAAGTAAATGAATGTCTTATAGAGCGCAGGATGTCACTGTACTGGGACTTCTACCTGTAAGTGATAATTTACACATAATATCTCAGAATCTCATTCCCCAAAAGTCAGTGCTTTCTTTCCTGAGGTAAGACCTCAAGGTCCTCCTCCTGATTCCTCCAGCATAACCTTTAGCTCTGATTGGTCAAGATTCTCCTGTGAGGCGGGTCTGGACTCATCTCTTCTTAGATCATCATTTCATCTTCTATAGGCTGGTTTTCAGAAGAATCACCTTTTCCCATTTTCCTCTCCTCTCTGATGTCTTGGTTGATACTTTCCTCTACCTCTCCTAATACTGGGCTTGTCTTTTGCTTAGAACTATAACTCTGGAATGAAGTCCATTCCCTACTGCTGCTAAATTCAGTGGAAACAGAGCCTGCTTTTTCCATAGGTCCAAGAAATATAAGTCACTGAGAGTTTCCTGAATGGCCCTACCAATGCCTACCACCCTTAGTACTGTGAAAAGGTTCCTTAGCAACCTGGGGGCATTGAGCATGGCATTACAGGGCCCTTCCTTCTGTCATTCAGATCTGGGGTGCCTACTAAGTATGAAGGTGAGTGAGATGAGGAAAATTAGACCGTAGTTCCTGGTTTCTCACATGCCCAAAGGAGAATTCCTGGTGTTGGTTCTTTTCACATTCTATAGCTCTTCCTTTCTACTTCCAACCAGCCAAGCAAACAAACAATTTTGTTTTCCTAAATATGAGACTTAGAAGCAGCACTTTTTCATCTTTCCCTGTAGGGTTCTCTTGTACTATAACAAGATTATGTTTTCTTCTCCTCTTGCAAAACCTTTCCGCTTCTCGGGTCCTACTAGCCATTGCTGAGTTCAGGTTCGGCCAGTGGTAGCACAAATGTCACACCTGTGCTACCCTCCATACTACCTGAACTGACAATAAGCAATGGATGACTGTATATTTTCCCAGAAAATGCAGGTGCAGCCCCAGAAATCTTGTAACACTCCATGTGCCCAGGACCAGTTGGTCAGAGATGATCTCTTTTGATGACAGATCTTATTTATGAGCTGATTTTTATCTGTCTTCCCATCCTGTGCTCTCTTGCCATAGAACAAAAACTATATACTAGGCATTTAGGAAGCATCAATCAGACATAATTGAGAGACTCCATTTCCTCTATCCCCCAATTTGTGGAGGCTAAAGGAAGCCAGCCTCTTCAGCTAAACAAAGACAGATCTCTTTGACCTTCTTTTCCAGTCTCATGTACTTTGCCAATTAGTATAGGCAGCCTTTGGTTTACTTTGCAGAGGTCAAACAAGAATCGGTCTGATTCCTTATCTAATCCCACCTTCTAATAAGAATGAGAATAAATATTTAAATTTCAAGGAGAAGTGCTCGTTGTATATTCCTAACAGAAACCAGATGTTTACACTTCACAAGGAAGTTCCATCTATGGCCAAAGAAAGTGGAAAATTGAACCAGGTATCTGAATATTTCACAAAAGAAGAGTTGCCATTAGCAACTGTCTGGCACCTTCAGGGCTTTACAATGGGCTCTGCATTCCATGAGCTTCCACTACTGATTGTGAAGGCAGTTGAAGATTGCCACCTTTGGAGAGGTACTGTTCCTTAAGCACAAGAAAAGTGGAAATGAAGGGACCTTTGCCTCGTCTCCATTGGTTTATCCCTTGGGACCTCTACAGACAGCACAGCATGTCTGTATGACCATTTGGAAGTCACCAAGGTCAAGATCAAGAAAGGATTGGATTCTTTTTCCATTTTCTCATAATAGTAGCCCAGTCCACACAAGACTCCCATAAAACATGACTCACTGTTGGGAGCTATACAGTTTTATAAGCTTACTTCCTGCTAACAGAACTAGCTTTCCTCAAGGGAATAAAAAGGAGGTGGGAAAAGTCACACAGTGTTAGGAAACATTTATGTGGTTTAGATAAATCCACAGGATAGAAAACACTTTCGCTTTCTAGTCTGAGAGTTTTCTGAGAAAATCCCTTCACGCGACTGGGCATTTGGCCGTTCACGTTCAATAGGCCTCTGACCAATCTTTTCTAAATTTTTCAGAAAGGGTTACTTATGAAAAATGTCTTTTCTCAAACCTACCTACTTGATTTCCATCCTTTTCGATAAAGTGTTCTGATTTCTATCGTGGCCTCTGACATAACATTCGAAGGCCTGCGAGTCCTCCATTTTCTCTAGCAAATTAGGACTTTGACAACATTCTCTCTTCTAAATTCATCCCTTCTTGCACAGGTTTGCTTTGCTCATCTCCTGCTTTAATTTCACATCCATAAGCAAAACCTCAGAGGGCCTGAGAAGATGAGGCAGGCCAGAGTCTGTGTTATGGGTCGAATGTCAAACTGTTTGTTAAGAAGGCCTGCCATGGGCCTTTGGCGTGGGCTCTGCCAGAGACTGTTCTGAATACTTTGCTTGAGATCTGTGCCCTGTAAAATGGATATGATGTTTTACTGATGTCTGTAATACATTTGTAAACTTCCAATAAAATTTGAATAAAAGAAATGTTGCCATTCTTCTTAGTCTTCCCTCACCTTCCAGATTCTGGTGATATGCTTGACCACAGAGCATCTCAGCAAAGAAGAGAAAGACCACGTCGGGGAGATTTACTGTGAAAGTTCAACCTGATTGTTTAAATCTGAGATTCTTAACCTTGACACCCTCTACATTTGGGGCCAGTTAATTCTTTGTTGCAGAGGACCATCCTGTGTGTTGTAAGACTGAAAGACATTTGGTACCATCACTAGCTTCTACCCTCTAGATGCTAGTAGCATCCCCACCCGCCCAAGTTGTAACAAGTAAAAATGGCTCCATACACATTAGCATGCTGCTATTTTGAAAACCCTATGAGGGTCGCTATGAGTCGGATACCGACTCGACTGGCACCTAACAACAACAATTAAAAAAAAAAAAAACAGAAAATAACGAATGTTGAGCATGTGGAGAAATTGGAAAACTTGTACACTGTTAGAATGTGAAGTCATTCAGTGCTATGGAAAACAGTACAGCAGTTGCTTTAAAAATTAGAAATAGAATTACCAGTATCATCTGGCAATTCCACCTCTGGGTACGCATCCAAAAGAATTGAAATCAGAGTCTCAGAGAGATATTTGTACACTCATGTACCTATCAGTGTTATCTACAATTAGCCAAAAAGTGAAACTAGCCCAGACACCCACTGAGGGATGAATGGATAATGAAGATGTGGTGTGTACATGCAGTAGAATATTACCAAGCCTTAAAAAGGAATGCAAGTGTGACTACTGTTGCACCATGAGTGAACCTTGAAGACTACACTGAGATAAGCCACATGCAAAAAGACAAATACTGTATGATTCTACTTAAACGAGGCATCTAGAATGAAGTTCATAGAGACAAAAAATAGAAGAGTGGTTATCAGGGTCTGAGGGATTTATTGGATAAATAAATTTATTTATATATTATTATTATTTTATATTATTTATATATATTTATATTTATAAATTATTTATTTTTATTTATAAATTATTTACTTATTTATTTATTTATTGGGGGTTTATTGTTTAATGAACATGGAGCTTCAGTTTTGCAAGATAAAAGGAATTTGGAGAATATAGAGCAAAATGAATTTACTACTGAACTGTATGCTTAAAAATGATTAAGATAGTAAATTCTTATAGTATGTTTATTTTACTACAATTAATAAAGAAAAATGATCTCCATGAATTATCAGATATCTCCTGAGGACAAAAAAGGCCTGGGTTGAGAACCACTAGTTTAAATGCATTGCCTTTTTAACATTGCTGTTACTCGGGGATTCTTGAAACTGATTCTTGCCCAGGCAACAGTAAATTCTCAGTTATTAGCAAGAATTGAAACCAGCAGATGACCTAAAAACATGTGGATTTTCTTTAAAGCAAATAATAAGTGGTTTGTCTGGAGAATTACATCCACAGCTCTGTTCCAGTTAAGATGGTATTAACATTTTCCCGGAGCCAGAACCAGGGCAATTTTCCCATGTCTGATCCACACAACATTGGGAGTTGCCGATGCTTCAATGCCCTTCATTCAGTCATTCAACAAATATTTTTTGAGATCTTATTCTGTGCCTGACTCTGCTCTAGATGCTTGGAATATAGCAATATGCAAAACAAATCCCTACCTTAGAGGAATTACGAACTTGACTCTCCACTAGGCAAGAAATCTGGAACAGTAAATAGTTTCACCCACTTTAATCATGAGGACTTGGGAGTTGGAGATGAGAGTTATTTCATTCTAAGGCTTTCTGGGAGCCTTGAAATAAAGATTTGTGTTGGAAATGGCCATTCACAGCCCTGCGGAAAAGTATGGCCTTCAGGGAGCTGTGGGTTATTACTGTATTGCCTCCTCTTCAGTCAACATGGTTGGAGTCAAGAAAAACACATACCATGCAATCTATAACACAGTCGGCTGGACTAATCACGTTCCCTCTCTCAAGAATATATAAACTAAGAAATTATGAAAGAACAAGGCTGTGGGAGCAAGGGGTAAAAGGATGTGTAGGGAGGGGCCAGAGGGTGGAGTGAGGCCTACCAATGCTGCCATGTTGTGATGAGAAGGGTGAGGAAGCAAAAGCTCAGGCTGAGGGCAGGTCCAAGACAATGACTGACAGAGCTCAGGAGGCCCTCAGCTGGCTCAGAGGACCTGGTCCCCAGGGCTCCCTCACTTCCAAGCAGATTGCAGTTCTTTCCCTGAAGGTATTCTTCTAGGATTATAATTCAGGTTGGCAGGGGTGGGGAGGGTTAGTTTCATTTTTTGCAGTACTGAGGGGTTGAACCTAGGGCCTCATGTGTGCTATACAGGTGCTCTGCCACTGAGCTGTGCCCCCAGCCCTTTTTATATTTTTTATTTTGAGACAGGGTCTTGTTAGTTGCATAGGCCTCTGGCCTCGGACTCATGATGTTTCTGCCTCAGTTTCCCAAGTCACTGGATTACAGAAGTGCACCACTGTACCCAGCTACCATTCAGCTTTTGTCCTCCCCATTAGACTTGTGTGTTGTTGAGATACACAGTGACACAGTCTCCTACTCTGACTCAGGTGTTCTTTGCAACTCTACTTAAAATATGAAGAATTATGAATGCCAGCTATGCACATTTTCTTTTGCCCCATACCCCTTTAACAATTTAGATCTGGTCTCAGCCTCTTGCTCATTGTTATTTGAGGAAATGTGTGTGTCCTCTCTCAGGCTCAGTTTTTAATATGTGAAATGGAGGAGTCTTTCTCAGGTGTTTTGTGAATTCACTGGAATCATGCATGCCATGCTCTCAGCACTGTGTAAGAACTCAAAAACACATTAGCTTTGATGTTATTACTATTATTACTATATTACTGTTAATATAGTATATTACTATATTACTATTAATATTTTTATGGAGCTTCTCATTTTATGAAAATTAAGTGCTTATACAGAAAGAAATTCTGTTCTGTTGCACTCTATGAACAAATACAACAAAATTAGAGTATAGGGAGAATTCAATGGCATTTCTTTTTTATATGTCTTTTTATGCACAAAATAATATATTTTAATTAAACATTCAAACAGTACTAAAGTTTATCAAGTAAAAATGAAATTACCCTCAACTTCTTTCCCCACCTCATTTCCATTCTCACAGGTAAGCACTAGTAAAAGTTTTGAGGGAGAACCTTCTAGACATTTTTCTGTGCATCTACAAACATGTATGTATATGGTGTATGTATGTACACAGTGTTTACATACATCCTCTCACAACACAGCATTGAGAAAATCCTCCTGTAGGGCACTTCCTAGAGAGGCAGTTCTCCTCAGGGCCTATCTAGGCCCTTTGTAGGACTGAGGCTTGTTTCCCAGGCCATCACCTTTGCTCTGCATGTGGGAACTCAGGGTTGTTGAGCTCCCCAAGATGGCACTGGCATCTAATCTCTTGCCTCAGTCCCCTTGACACCGATTGGCTGTTTCCAAACCCCAGAATGGCTCCTGATTGGACCATTTAGGAACCACCCCTGATTGGCTACTTTTACAAAACCAAATTTGAATATCCCCTCTGATTGGCTGAAACCCATTTGGGGTGACTGCCTCTGATTGGTCCTCAGCGAGCCCTGGAAGAGTATATAAAGGTGGTACATGGAGCAGTCTGGGTCCATTCCATCAACTGGGACAGACAAGGAAACAATAAAGAGCTGTTGGAGCAGAGCACTTGGAGTTGGCATCTTCTTTGGGAAGATAAGAAGCAAGGAGCCGCTATGGGCAGAACCTCTGAGCCTGCCTTTCTCAAGGCTTCTCAGAGCAGCCATGAGCATAAGCCTCCTTTCTGGGCGGCGCAGCTCCTGGGTGCACAGCTCCCCCTCACCAGACGACAGGTCTTTGGCAGCTGGTTCCCGCTGATGGCCAGAGCGAGTCCAGTGGCAGGGCGACGCCCCACACCTGGCGCCTGAACAGGGACCCTCGGAGACAACGAGGGACCTTCGTTGGCTTTGCCCAGACCTGTTTCTAGTCACCAGACTGGTGAGAGCCTTCTTGTCTGTCCGTTGTCCTATGTCCGTCCTCTTTGTCATTTGTCTTGTCAGGTTTGTCTGTCCTCTGTGACTCATTAGCGAACCCCCTCCCACACACAGACAGCAATAAAGCTCACCTTCTGTCTCTCCCTCCCTCATACAGGCTTTAACAGGGCTGTTGAGTGCGTCCCCGTAGTGTGCCCGTCTTGTGTGTGGGTCGCTCCGAGTGGGGGAAAAGTAACTAATGGGGTTTTTGTTAAATGTATTTGTCTTTGTCCTTTATTTCGTGTAGTGCGTGCGTACTTGCTCATGGGTTGGGACCCCCATACATCGGGACCCAACAGGCTGTGGAACCCTATTTGGGACGGCCACAGGGTCGGGACTCCCTGTTCACTGGGCCCTGACAGAGACGGTTGGGACTCCTAAGGGACCCAACTAGATGGGACTCCCTTAAAGGGGCCCATCCTGGTCACTGGCTTTGAGCCCTGGTCATTTGGCTTCGAGCCCTAGTCATTTAGTCAGTCAGGAAATAGACAGCGACAAACGGCTTTTTGGTTAACGAATTTGGTTTAGCGGCAATTGGGTTTGGTCAAATGGCAAAGAGCCTCCTCTCAAAGGGACTCTGAGGAACTGTTAAGGGAACAAAAAGGGAGACTCCTTTTAGAGGACTCTGGGTACTAAGGTGGTGCCTCTCGGAGGGACTCTGAGAAGTTTTTAGCATTTCATGGGTTGGAATTCCTCTCAGAGGGCTCCAGGGAGGTTCAGGAGTTCCTCTCAGAGGGCTCGGGGGGTGTAGGAGTTGCCTCTTGGAGGATTCTGAGAAGGAAAACTGGTTGGGACTCCTCCGGGAACCCACACATGGAGCTTGGGACTGTCTCTCCACCAACTTCCCAGTTTCACTTTTCACAGGAGCACATGAGGTTAATTCAGGACCCCTTTTCCAAGGACCCAACCAATTGAAAGTCCAATTGACTCAGGGTTGAGGGACACCCCCCCCCCCCCGCCCAATCCGGACCCAAGTAGGCTTAAAAATGGGAAACAAACAGGCTGTGCTGATAGACAGTCAGGTGCAATACATCCACACCCGGTTAGAGGTGAACAGCATCGTCGTCTCTGAGGCAAAAGCCTCCAGGTTTGGGGGCAGAGTAAAGAAACTGGCACTATGGGTGGCCAAAAGGGACCTCTCCTACCCTGCCCTGCCATTTGGTAGCAAGTCAAAATTCAAACCAGAATGACTCTGGCAGGGGGAAAAGGCGACTTTTCGGAGGCCTTTATACAAAGGCTGGTGGCACTGAGGCAGAAGGAAGAAAAAGAAAGTAACGAGGAAAAAGGGGCAGAAGGGGCCCCAGAGGCCCTAACAGTTGCAACTGTCAAGACATCCCAGGGGGAAGGATTCAATTCTAAAGGGGATGGCAGGAATAAGCCTCCCCTGGAAATTAGACCCATTGGCGAGGGGCTCCCCCCAAAATCCCCTCCCAGACAGGAACCCCCTCCAGAAATGCACCCAGGGGGCGGGCTATATCCCAACCTTAGCCTCCTCCCCTTTTACCTGGGAATGGGACCCCCTATGCCCTTAGGTGTAGGCCAATGGATGGGAGGCCCGAATGAGGCCAGGGACAGATGTCAGACCTATCCTGTCAATCTAGTGCCTACCCCCGAAAGAGCCCAAATGTGGTATCCTCATGAAAGCAAAGACTTAAAAGAGCTCAGGACAGCAATTAAAGAGGATGGACCCCATTCTCC
>VMDO01015345.1:0-51485 GCA_007922755.1 Pedetes capensis | reverse complement strand
GGTTGATTCCATATCTTTGCTATTGTGAAAAGCGCTGCATTGAACATGGAGATGCAGGTGTCTCTGTGGTATGATGACCCATCTCCCTTTGGGTAAATTCCCAATAGTGTTATAGCTGGGTCATATGGTAGATCTATTTTTAGTTTTTTGAGATACCTCCATATTGATTTCCATAGTGGTTGCACCAATTTACAGCTCCACCAACAATGTAAAAGTGTCCCCTTTTCCCCACAACCTCGCCAGCATTTGTTGTTGTTTGTTTTATTGATCTTGGCCATTCTTACTTGTGTAAGGTGAAATCTCAGCGTTGTTTTGATTTGCATTTCCCTAACAGCTTCCTTATACTCAGATTTAAAAGACAGCAGAATTTCAGCTCCAAACCTGGAATCAGCCATGTCTCTAAGAAGCACTAGTTTTTCTTAATAATGGTGTTTAGAGATTACTTTTGGAACACCATAGATGGATATATTTTGAAGGTTAAGGCAATAGGATTTCCTAATAGATGGTATCCTGGAGAACAGATGAAGAATATGTTTCCCCATGGAGGTTGTGATTAACTGTGTTAAACTGTTGATGAAAAGATAAGAGAAATCAAAATTGAGAATTAATTTATTATATTTAGCAACTGGAACATCAACAGTGATTGTAAGAGAAGTTTCTGTGGTATATTGGAAGTAAGTGTAGAATTGGACTGAGTATAAGCTGTATATACATAAGTGCTTATGGATTCTGTTCTACTTCAGTGATTCATTTATCTATGTCTGGGCTAGTTCTAAATGGTCTTAATTACTATAACTTAATGATGAACCTTATAACTAGTAGAGCAAGTTCCTTCTCTACTTCACTTTTCAGAAGCATCTTGACTATTCTTGGTCTTTTATTCAATTGTAGACACTTATATTAAAAAATTCCAAAGGACAGTCATGCACCATGGTGCATGCTTGTAATTCCAGAAACTTGGGAGGCTGAAGCAGGAGGATAGGAAATTTGAGGTCAGAGGCAGCCTGAGCAACTAAGTGAGACTCTGTCTCAAAATAAAAACAATAAATAAAAGAGGGGCTCAGGGTATGGCTAAATGGTGGAACACTTGCTTAGCATGCACAAGACTCTGGGTTCAACCCCCAGAACTGAAAATAAAACCAAAGAATTTGCAAATAATTGAAATCAATAGGAGAGTTTCGCAAAATGTCTGGATTTAAGAGCAATATATAGGAAGTAAATCTCAATTCTGTATATATTACAACAGCTAGAAAGTGTAATTAACAAAAAGACATTTTTATAAAACATCAAAGCATATCAAATATCTGGGAATAAAACATTATACACGATCTTTAAGAGTAAAATTATAAAATTTATTGAGAAATATGAGGAAACCTAAATAAATGAAGAAATCTTCCATGTTCACGAATATGAAGATTCACTATCATAAAAAAATCAATTCATCTTACTACTTTATATTATGATTACTGAAGGAGAGAAGAGGACTGAAGTAGAATCTTAGGGAGCATTTATGTGGGATTGTGGGTGGGTGGGAAGAAGCTGAAACTCTTAAAGGATTAGAGAAGATTCTACAAGGAGTGTCAGGAGAAAATGCCTTGGCAAACAAGGCTGGAAAACATTTCCAGAAAGATTGAATAGCCACTATAACCTGATAACACCGTGGCTGGGTAAAAAACATTTAAATTTGGCAATTAGGTAGTCATTGCTGTGCTTTGAGGGAAGAGTTTTGAAGAGAGCAGTGAATGAGTAGCAGGAATGTGGAGACCATAGATTCAGAAGATGGAGGAAGGAATAAAACAACAGAAATATTAGTTCAGGGTGACAATAGTCAATAGAAAACAATTTAAATAAAATTATTTATACATGGATTGAGAATTCTTGGCTTAACACCCAAACACAGAAATACAGTTTAGCAGAGTGACAGAGACTATTTAGTGAGCACAAGAAAATAGTATAATTAAATGTTTCTCCAAATTTATTTTTCTGAAAACTTCCAGAAAATACCAAATTTTACTTTATTGCTATAAACCAATAAAATATAGAAACTTTTATAGCTTCTAGAAAACTCATAATTTCTAATGTGACCATAAGCTTTGTAATTCTTTCCACTTTCCATGGCATTGATTGGCACCAAAATTGTTCTTTTAGGCTTTATAAATTCTTTCCTCCCATACCATCTCATTCCAACTTCAGAACAACACACTGGGTTAGTCTGGTTAAGTAGTGCTGATCTATATTATAAGTGAAGAAATAAAAAATAGTTTTCTCTTATGGTCTTAAGAAGTGAATTGTTACCAAGTAGCAGTAAACTGAGGTTGTTTGGCTTGGCCATAAATAACTCCTGCATTGCCAGTGTTCACAAAAGTGTTGCTGTGGACATAAGGAAGGGATGAGTCAAAGGCTTTGTATGTGCAACATCATTTAATCATCACTAATTTGGCACACCTGAATATGCTGAATGTCAACTAGCCAGGATTGGGTCACAGGATATATAGCTGGGGTGGGAATGAGCAAGCAGAAATAATTATCTGAGTATGTAATACAAGAAGTATAAAACTTAGAAATCTGTTCCTGATTCAATTTGAGAATTTAGGCAGCAGTCCTCTGCCTTAATTTTTGTGTTGTATAAGGAAGAAATTATGGATGTTTTGATAATGAAAGTTTAACTTTTTCTAGTTATATTTTGCATCCTCTATAGGATTGAAGTTTGCAGCTGTAGCACTGTGGCACCCGATCCCATCAGATCTCAGAAGCTAAGCAAGGTTGGGCCTGGTTAGTACTTGGATGGGAGACGGCCTGGGAACTCCAGGTGCTGTAGGCTTGGGAGAAGGGCCTGGCAACCCATTCCAAAAATTAATCTGTCATTGAAAACCCTATGAATAGCAGAGAAGCACTGATAATAGTGTTTTGCCTGTTGAATGTAGGGTCACTATGAGTCATATACCAACTCGATGGCACCTAGCAAGAACAACAACAACAACATAGGACTGAAAAGTTAGAAGAAGGATATTACTTTGGGAAATTATTATAAATTTGGGCTGGTTTAGGAAGGATAAATTTTAGAAACATAAATGAAAGAATTGCAGGATTAGGGAATTTCTTTAATTTTAGAAAAGAGGTGGGCTTGGTGGCAATAATCCCAGCACTTAGGTAGAGGCAGAAGGATACAGAGTTCGAGGCCAGCCTGGACTATATAGCAAGATCCTGTCATACAACACAACACAACACAACAAAACAAAACTATGGAGAGCTGGGGCTGTAGCTCTGGGGTAGAGCACTTTCTTATAATGTACAAGGCTTTGGGTTCAACCCCTAGCACTGAATTTTTGTTTTGTTTTGTTTTGTTTTGTTTTGTTTTATAAAAGAGTAGTAAAAACAATCATGTTACTTTAATATTTTTTAACATGTTCAAAATTACTATAGTCATTATCCTAGTTAAGTTTTAAAACATTTTCTAAGGTAATGTAAATATATCCACAAAATGAACATTGTAAAATATCCAAAACTATATATGGATTTTACATTTTACTGTTGACTCTGACTTTGATGTATTTCCACTTCAACTTTTAAAAACTTTAAAAATTATATAATTGCATCATCAAAAATGAACTTACTCTCCTCTAGTCTATTGACTCAGAATTTATCACTGAAGGAAACTAAGGCAGAATTAGCATATGAGTTTCCTTTTCCCTGTTACTTGGCACAGCTTTTGGACTTTTTTTCTTATAACTTTATTCAATCTATCCATAACACATTTTTTCCTGTTACAATGGAAAAAGTAGGTCTTTCTTGGCACCCAAACATAGGTTTAAAGTCATACCACTTTCCAGACAGTGTGATTGCAAAAAATTTATTTCACCTCTGAACCTGATTTTATTCATTTTAAAAATGACAATTATAACACATATTCTATGGCCTTGTTGTGAAATATTACAGGAATTACAAGAAAAGTGCCAAGCACATAGTAGGTGTGCTTTACAGGTAGGTTAGGTTTTTTTGTTCCCCATTTACTACTCCTTAAATTTCTATTTGAAGGTAGCTGGATGTGGTGGCACATGCCTGTAATCCCAGCGTCTAGGCACGTGGAGGCATGAGGATCGCAAGTTCGAGACCAGAGACAGTCTGCGTAGCTTAGCGAAACCCTGTCTCAAGAAAAGTAAAAAGGATGGGTTGAGGCTGCAGCTCAGTGGTCCAGCACTTGCAAAGCATGCAGGCCCTGGGTTCAATCCCCAGTACCGGAAAAAAAAAAAAGAAAAAAAAAAGAAATTTCTATTTGAAAGTTTCAATCACAGAACTAGTTCTGCAGAAAATGAAACAGCTTACCCTTTGCTGCCCCAATTTCCTTTCCTTTCAGATATCAATGGCTTTTTTCCAATAATATAAAAATATGTCCACACTTCTGTAACTTGGCCTTTTATACATGCTTAATATGGATTTAATTACAGGTTTTTTTGAGCTTGAAGAGAATTTGCAGATAATTTAGCCATTTTATAATTGAGGAAATTAAATCCTAAAACATAAATAATTTCTCTAAATGTACATGGCAGCAATGCTGGGATTGAATCCCTGCCTTAAAAATGAAATCTACTCTTCTCTGTATTATGCTTCTTTTAGCATTTTAAGTTTCTTTGTAATTGTTGAATGACAACCTTGTGTTAACATAATTTGAGGGCCCGGTAATAAGTAGAAGGGGCTTTGGTTACAGTAGGGAGGTGGTACAAACATCTCAGACAAGTCTGCATACGTAATTTGCAGGGCCCAGTGCAAAATGAAAGTATGAGGCCCCCTTTTCCAAAAGCAGGAAGAGTGCTCTTCCAAAGCTACTCAAATGTGAACGTTTTCTTTTTTTCCTGCTTCTCCCTCTCATCTTGTCATGCCGCTTTTCATTAATTCTTAAATGTTCTACATAAAGAAAAACTAAAAAATTTAAATGATTAGCATGTATTCCAATGTTTATCTTCATATCATACAGTGCCAGTTTTAGTTGTACCTGTAAAAACATTTCACTAGTGTGCAAAATCACTGAAGCTGCATAATTCTCTTTTGTACCTTGTATGAGTTTTATCCTTAGACATTGGAAATCTGCACAAAACTGACGCACATAGTTTTTATTCCTTTATTCCTTTTATTTTATTCCTTTATTTTATTCCTTTATTCTCCCAATACTGTTTACATTTAGCTTATTGGTTAGTAAGAAATGGAGGAAAAGGAATTATGGGTTCTCCTGTGTACCCTTTCTTGTATGTCATTGTTTTCCATATAAGTGGTTGGCTAATACAGGGAAGTAGCCCAACACTATTGCTTTATTTCTGCAGTTAAAGTTCTGTTTCAGACTGAAAGCATGGCCACCCAGGACTGTCAGGAAGTCCCTTACCACCCTCACTCTGTCTAAGATGCACCAAACTGGCCTTTTACAGGCTTTGAGTCTCACTGAATTCCTCCATATTGTGTGTCCATGGGAATTCCATGCTCATAGGGCATCACAAAATCAAGGAAGAGTGGGAGACACTGATACTTCACATGTCTTCTCTGCACTCATATGCTCCATTGTCCCATTAGACTTCATTTCCAAAACATAATTTAATGACCCAATTATTAAGAATTTCAAGGAGAAGGATGTGTGTGGTGGCTCATGCCTCTAATCCAAGTGACTTGGGAATTAGAGGCAGGAGGATCACAGGTTCGAAGCCAGAGGTAGTCTGCATAATTTAGTAAGACCCTGTCTCAAAATAAGAAATAAATAATAGGCCAGGAGTGCATCCCAGTGGTACAGCACTTATAGAGCATGTGCACGACCCTATGCAATAGCACCTGCTGCATCTCCATGAACCTGACCCTACCTGAGATGTTCCTGAAATCAAGCAGGGAGCTACCTGGATTCCTGTGCAGCAGGATAAACCTGTTCTGCTTTGCACCATCTCTTCCCTTCTTCCCTCATTCTTTCAAGCAGCTTTTGTCCAGAAACTTCCTCCATGTCTTACACTCAACTTCTATAGAGTTTCCACTGCTTACTGACCTTTTATTTAATGTTGTTCTATTTTATCTTTAACAATATTATTCACCAGTCATATAGATTATTTGAAACACTCTTTATTGAATTTCCTAATCTTTTCAAAATCATTTATTACTGAAGTTGCATATTATAACAACACAATTCTATATTTAAACTTTTCTAAAATGTGTCTTACAGGATATTTCTATGCAAATTTTCCTTTATGAGTAAACTGAATGACTTTCCATGTTTGGAGGGAAACTTTAGTAAATACTTTGCTTTTTGAAACTGACTCACATGTTTTTTATTCCTTTATTGAGAGATACACATTCTCCCAGTACTGTTTACTTTTAGCATTCATTGGTTTTCTCTTTTTAAGTATTTGCAGCACCTTCCAAGCTTCATTTTTCTCTAAATATACAAGAGATGGATTGTCTTCCTTCAGATGTAATTTTTCATTTAATATTCTAGTTTAATTGAATTATCAGTAATGCACATTCACAATGAATTTTACTTCAGAAGAAATATGCGTAATAATGGAGTTTAAATTTCTTAGTATTTTGTAGTGGCCAACATGTTTCACATGCATGTTCTCCTTGTTCTTTATGGCAACCTTAGCAATGATCACAAATATTTTTTTATTCTTAAAATGAATAAGGCACTATATAGTATATTAGTATAGGTATATATTTCTCCCATTCTAAGTTTCAACTTTTATAAGACCTTCCTTAGAAACTATACATTAGCCTCCCCTAAAAAGCCTCTAGTTGAGGAATATCAGGTCTTTGTGAGAAAAAATAAAATAGTTATTTGGGGCTTATTACCCCCACTTGGGTTGGTAACTTAATACAGTCAGTCACAATCTATAATCACAGTTGAATAACTATAAAATAAATGATTCTTTGTTCCAATCCATTTTTAATTTGTCTTGTGTTGCTGGGCATGGTGGTGTGTGCCTGTAATCCCAGTGATGGGGAGTCAGGGGCAGGAGGATTGTAAGTTAGGGACCAAAGGCAGCCTGCACAACTGTCTCAAGATAAAATATTAAAAAGAGGGTTGGGGGTACAGCTCAGTGATAGAGCAATTGTAAAATATGTGTAAGACCTTTGGTTCTAATGTGAGAGAGGGAGAGAGAGGGAGGGAGGGAGGGAGAGAGAGAGAGAGAGAGAGAGAGAGAGAGAGAGAGAGAATTGTCTTGTGTTATTTCCTAGGTAGAGCATAGTACAGATGAGGTTCACTAAATTAGACCCCTCTCTTTTGTTGAGGGCTCTTGTGTTAACTTAGCATTTAATTGTTACAAAACATGAATACAAAAATATCATAAAACCAAACCCAAGCCACCAATTTCCTTGAAAATAGTCATATATTACTTTCTTCCAAAATTTAAATTATATAGACTTATTCTTGAAATCAGAATTGCTGCAAAATATTCCTTGTTTCTATGACAATGTCCTTGTAATGTTACATTTTAATGAATCAACACTTCCCATTTATACAACAGCATAGGTGGTAGAATCCTAAAGAATCCCAGACTTCTTACCATATCATCCATTAAATTTTCTTTTAAAATTATTTTTCATAGCATAATACTTATAATTATGTGATACATAAAATAAATGAATATCTTTATAAACATACTTTAAAAATCTGATAGATTCTCTAAGCTATCTACTTTTAAGTTGTACAAACAAAGGCCTCACTGCCTGTTGCCTTCTTTAAATTTTATGTTGATGACCAATTTCTATTTTAAATTCAGATTTCTTTTCCTTCTGCTAACTTTCCATGCCTTTAACTGGGCACATCAATACTTGGAATGCCTTTTCACACTCATATTTCCTCCCTGTGGTCTCACTTTCCTTCCTTTTCCTTTCTCAGGTGTTCAGTTTCTCCACTCTCAGGTCCTTTCATACCCTCCTCACTGTGCTCCTTCCCGTTGGCTTTGCCTGAGAGTCCTCGGTTCCCCGAAAAGAAAAACTAGGCTCATGTCCTACACTTTATGGCAATTATCCTTTTGTTCTCCTCTGCTTCTTCTGCCCAAACCCGTGCTCCACCTCCACAATCCCCCACCTTCCTCTTGGTTTCTGGTAATTTCTTTTCCAGCACATTCTTTCTAGGTGTTCCTCCTTTGATCATTTCTTGTAACTGGGATAGAAATTTTTGCAAACAGTACTTATTGGTCCTTATCCTTCTCGTGGTGGCCACTCTGTTACAGCTTTCATGATAAAAAGGTATAATTATTGTTAAAAAGAAGAAACATCAGATAATGAAGCCACTGGATAAAGGTCATACTGCTAGCTGTATTGGGGCTTAGGCTGAAGACTGGCAACCTCACTCTCAAGTAGTTCCAGGGCTCATACTTCCTGAACACTGCACATCATTGTGGCGCATGGTGGCTTGCCACTACCAAAACCTGTGCTGGAAAGGAGTGTTCTGGATTTGCTGTGAAATCATATTATGCATTATAAGACACCCATGCACTTATGGATGAAACAGAAGTTTTCTTCTCTTTTATCCAGTATCTGTGGATATTGTCAATGCTTTAGGAATGTGTCCTTTGAGCACCTAAAGAAGACTGTTGTTGTTGTTAGGTGCCGTCGAGTCAGTATCCGACTCATAGCGACCCTCATAGGGTTTTCAATGGCTGACTGTTTTGGGATTGCCTTGGGAGTAGATTGCCAGGCCCTTCTCCCATTTTTGCGGTGCTGGGAATTGAACTTGGGATCTCAGAGACTGCAGCTCAGCGTTCTACCAACTGAGCTAAATCCTAGCCCCTAAAGAAGCCTAGAGAATGTATATTCTTGCTTTAATTCACATAGAGAAAAAGACACTTTGCTTTATTCTCCAGGGCCCCCATGAAAATTATTCACAAGAAAAATCTACCATTATAGAATCAGGAATCATTAACACAAAAAGGAGAATTAGAGGGGGATGATTTGTTGTTGTTAGGTGCTATCGAGTCTGGTTCATAGTGACCCTGTGTACAACAGAACGAAACACCATCCAAAATTGTGCCATGCACACAGTCTTTTTATGTTTGAGCCCATTGTTGCAGCCACTGTGTTTCTTCTTATTTTGAGTCCTACCACATCAGCAAAAGGAAGTCCCAGGGGCTTTACTCCATTTCCATCATTAAGGTCAACTCTATTTTGAGGAGGCAATTCTTCTCCAGTCATTTTTCGAATGCCTTCCAGCCTGGGGGGCTCATTTACTAGTATTATATTTGATAGTGTTTCTTTGCTATTCATAGGGTTTTCAGGAGTGGACTGCCAGTTCCTTCTCCCTAGTCTGTCTTAGTCCAGAAGCTCAGCTAAAACCTGTCCACCACGGGTGGCCTTGCTGGTATCTAGAATAGCTATGGCCTAGTTTTCAGCATCACAGCAGCATGCAATGCCCCATAGCACGACAAGCTAACAGACATATGGAGGGAGAGGCACATGATAGCTGTCTTCAAAGAGCTGATAGGCTATTAAATGGAATAGCAATTAAATAAGTAATTTATTTCCAGAGTATGATCATTAGATCAAAAGCAGATTTGTGTGTGTGTGTGTGTGTGTGTGTGTGTGTGTGTGTGTGTGTGTGTGTGCAAATCTGGGGAGTTGACTCCAGGGCCTCATGCAAGCTAGGTAAATATCCTACCACTAACCTGCACCTCCAACTCCTTCTTTATTTTTTATTTTGAGACAGGATCTCGTTAAGTTGCATAGGCTGCCTCTCGCCTTAAACTCACAATCCTCCTGCCTCAGCCTCCTGAGTTGCTTGGATGATAGGCATGTACAACAATGCCTGGCTTCAAAAGCAGATTTTTTTTTACTGCGATAAAGAAAATGGAGGAGACTTTTTGCCTAATGGAACACATTTCCTGCTACTCACATTATATCTTTTTTTCTATAGCTTAACTACATTAGGTGGAAAGAGGATTTTCTCCATCCTACTGGGAGATTCTGTCATGTAAGACCTTTAGCCTAAACAGAACTTAAAGGAATTTATTAAATCATCTATCAGCCGTTCTCCGTCAGGGGTGATTTTGTGCCCAGGAGACACTGTGCAGTATTTGGAGACAGTTTTGAATGTCACACTTTTGGTTGTGGGTTATGAGGCCAAAAGCCAAAGATGCTGCTAAATGTCCTACAATGCACAGAGCAGTCCCCTGAAGCAAAGAATCATTACTTTCAAAAACCTCAACAGTGCCGAGGATGAGAAACCCTGGTTTCCAAAGCTAATTCTAAGTAGTCATGCTGCCTAATTACATTTTACATATTAAAAACCAAACATTACTTCCTTATTTTTATGTTTTCTGTGAAATCTTTACCATCCTTCTCCCTGTAGTTGTGTATTTGGAGGAAGCTTGATAAAGCTCATGCCTCAGAAAGATGGAGAAAAGTATACTTACACTTTAAAAAACACAATGCTTATTAGTGTCTTTCTGTAGAAAGACACAAATAGTCATAAATATCTTCTATTTATTTATTTATTTGTTTGTTTATTTATTTTTATTTTTATTTTTGTAGTACATGGAAGTTTAACTCAGGGCCTCACACATACTTGCCAGGAGCTCTACCACTGAGCTGCACCTCCAGCCCCATTTTTATTGTTTATCTCAAGACCGGATCTCACTAAATTACACAGGCTGCCTCTGCCCTCAAACCTGAGATCCTCCTGCCTCCGCCTCTTGAGTTGCTGGCCTGAGCCACCACACGCTGCTACAAATAGCATCTTAATATGGCTGACTAATAGCTGGTGCTGTTAATTTAAATTTCTTTATCTCTGTGTTATCTCTGTTCCTGACCTCCATTCAAGCAAGCGGCCAACTCTACACTGCATCGAGTTAGAGGGACTACATGGTTGGGTAGAAGTAGAAACAACATTCAATACTCTATAGTAACAAAACCCCAAACAGGAGAACTTAGATGATTTATGGATGAAGATGAAAGGATAAGGAGAATCTTCAAGTATCAGCAAGATGTCTTAGAGACTCAGTGGCAGAAGTAGGTCTCCTATCCCCAAAATTAAAGGAACAACCTCCAACATTGTAAGAGAGGCCAGTCTGGAGGCAGGTACATGAGAAAGATACCTTGGTAGTGTGAGGCTCTGGTAGCCTTAGAGAAAACTGACTAGTAGTATTATACTGCAGATTCAGAGCACCCAATAACATAGATTAATAATGATGATGGATAGCTCGGTGGAACAATGATCATCCAGGGGCATGTCATATTAACCAGTGGCTAATAACCAAGATCTAACTTACTCCATCCTTGCTCAAAACATGGAAGGCCCAAGAATGAATTACTAATATTTCACCAATCTTACCTAATGAAAAATAAGAGAACTAAACTAATTCTGTATTTTATTTTTTAAAAATTACATTTCTTGTGTATGTGAATTTAGAAATTCATATCCATTACAAGAGAATTGTACTTTGTTCCCAAGCACTGAACAGGGCTTGAGAAAAAGCTACTCTCCTCAACCATTCACAATCTCACCTCCACATAATCTCTTTAAGATAACATTTTCAACCTACTAAGTATGATTTCTTAGTGGGTTGTGAAGTCAAAGTAGTATAACATTTTTAAAATAACCGTTCAGATGATGAAAGGGTAGAATATATGAAATGTATCATATATGTTTAATTTAAGCTGTACTTGGTGAAAGGGTGTAATGGAAGCCATATAAAATGTACTTAAAACAAAATGTTTTAAAGACATTTTTCCTATATACGGTTTGGGCTTATCCATCATGTTCTATATTTTAGCTTGCTGTATCCTCCTCAGAAGCCTCTTATCCCCATACCATTTTCTGCATTGCCTCATCTAACTCTTTCCTCCTTCTTCTTCTTAAGAATTTTCCACGGGCCCATCTGAAACTCATGTTTTACCAGGAGGAAATTCCATTATGTCTTCAACTGCAATTTAAAATGTTCCTTTCATCTTTTTGCTCTAACTTGATCTTCACTCTGCCCTTGAAGACTTTGCTTCCCCTACAGCCTTCTCAAGTCACAGCTGCTTCTGTCATGCTACTTGTGCCCTTTGAGCCAGAATTGGGGTAAGTACTTTTCCAGACCATCACCCCTCACTTCTTCCTAAATCTGCCAGCTTTGCAGCTCATGTCATCAGATCATTCCACTTGCTACTCTCCTTGTTGGAGACACCTAAGGATGCCAAGCTCTCCTGATGCCTTGAAGATATTATCTCCTGTTTCACTTCTTTTCTTCTACCCCTCATTTTTTTTGTGTGTTTTTCTCTATTAATTATCCATATTATATATTCTTCAATACCCTTGCTTCTCAGCTCTTTGACCTCCTTTTTTCTGATGATCTTATCCTCCACCCACAGCCATAGTCCTAATGCCTTAACCATGCAGACTGGTTTTACTTTAAAGTCATTGCCACTATTGTTAGTGCTCTCCGGAAGTCCAACTACATTGCCCTAGCTTACTCATCCTCCCACTCTGCAAGAAGCTGCTTCCCTCTTCCCCATCTCCAATGCATGATAAGTGTCTCCTTTCCCTTTGACCTCTTCTACTGTTCTCATTCTCTCCCAGGTGAAAGAAAGTCAATGAGAATTACTTCCACATACTAGTCCAACTCTCGCATCTTTAAGATCATCTGTATCTATAATTCTCTACTCTGCCGTTCCTCCTGTTCTGGTAGATGAACCAAATACTTTTATATAAAACCAAGTCCTACATAAGTGTTTCTCAACCATGAATAATTTTTACAAAGCCTAGAGATAGATTTTGGTGTCCTAACTCAGCTATAGGGGAGCAGGTGCTTTGACTATTTAGTTGATAGAGGGTTGAGATGTTGCTAGATGCTTTGTGATATAAAAGATAGCTCCTATACAAGAATTGTCTGACCCAGGAATGTCTGAAACAATAGTACTGAGGCTGAGAAAGCCTGTCCTACCCTGATGCACTGAATCCCCGCTCCCATTACCTTTTTTACATGACCAAATTTTTCTTCTTACTTAATTATTCCTGTCTTCATACATAATACCTCTAATGTCTCTTCCTAAAATAGAAAAACACATTTTTAGTCAGATGTGGAGGGGCATGCCTGGAATCTTGGCCCTAGGAGTCTGAAGTAAGAGGCTTGTGAGTTCAAGACCAGCCTGGGCTATGTAGCAAGACCCTGTCTCAAAAACAAATAACATAAAAAAACACCAAAAACAAAAAATATTTTTTTCCTCATTTGAACAGTCCCTTCTAGCCACTCCTCCATTACTCTGATCTTCTTAAACAAAAAAGTTGATGAGTAAGTGACAATTTTCTACTCTACATATCTCCAAGTCTTCTTTCCTAATTCTTTCTTGAACACATTGCAATTAAGCTTTCTTTCTGACCACTCACAATAATATAAGGTCAAATTTAGTGGACAATTCTTAGTTCCCATCTGACTTGACTATTAGCATTTAGCATGAGTGATCGCTTCTTATTTCTTGAAATAATTTCTTCTGTTGGTTTCTGATCACTTCAGTTTTTCACTTTACTGGCTGAGGGATTTCAACTCTTTTTGCTTTCATTTTATTCATGGCTTAATTTTGGATCTCTTTTTAATCTATATTAGTTTCTTGGATGACCTCTTCTAGTATCATGGCTTTAAATTTCATGTAGATCCTAAAGGCTTCTGAATTTTTATGTCTGGAACCAATTTCTCCCTAACTCCAGACTTTTATATCAACACCTATCCTTACAGTTACCTAATAGGTAATCAAAACCGAACTCTCAATTTTCTTTTCCAAACCTACTCTTGCAGCAGTTTTTCCTATTTTCCTATTTATATCCACTCTGTCAAGTTGATTAACTAAAAAATAAAATAAAATAAAATAAAAATAAAAATAAAAAAACTGGGTGATACTTCTAGCTGCCTCTTTCCCCCTTGTACTCTACACATTCTATCCATCACATTGCTTTATGGCCAGAATGTATGGAGCTTTCCACCACTTCATTTTCTCCAATGCTACTACATAGTCCAAACCACATTAACTCATGTCTGGATTATTTGACTAGACTCCTAAAAGAGCTTCCAGCTTTGACTCCAGAGTGAGTCCCTTATACTCCAGATCTATTCCCTACCCAACAAAAGTGTGGTTCTTTTGAAAATTAAGTCAGGCCAGGAGAGTTTGCTCAGAACCTTTCAAAGGTTTCCCTTATCTCACAGAATAAAATTCACAATTCTTGCCATCATCTGTAAGGTCACACATGATAAGCGTCTCCTTTCCCTTTGACATCTTCTACTGTTCTCATTCTCTCTCATTCTGTTTCAATCACATTGTTCTCCTTGTTCTTCCTGGATTGCACCAAGCATATATATATATGTATATATATATATATATATATATATATATATATATATATATATATATTAGAATATTCTTTCTCTCCATAGCTACACAGCTTGCCTTCTTACTTTTCATTGCTTCTACCCAGTGGCAATTTGTCAAAAAGTCTGCTTTGACCACCCTGTGTAAACCAGTAACATTCCCTCTTACAGCTTAATATCTCTATCTTACTATGTATAATGTTTTTATTTTTTAATGTTTTTTTATCATTTGCCTCCTTCTACTAGAATGAAAGTTCTATAAAGGTCATTTTTTGTTGTTTATTATCATATCTCTAGAATCCATAATAACATAAATACTAAAAAAATTTTAATGAATACATTTTATCGTTACCATAAGTTTACATTTTTAAATAATTACATTTAAAGTTATCATTAAGTATATCAGAAAATAAAATACACTGTAAAGTATATATTGTCATATGTTGAAATTAAACTGTTTTTTGCAACTTAACTCTCCCCTGAGCAGGACTGACATTTTTGGAATACTGTTTTCCTAGAGGAATACCTTCTTGTACAAGACAATTTGTCAAGCCAAACATAATGAAATATTGATGGAATTCTGTCACATCGAATTAAAATGTCTTCACACCATAGTGTCAAGGCAGTACTGAAATCCAGCATAGCAGCCGTCCTCAGTGACAAACTGTTTTTTAGAACTTCTATGCAGCAATCTGGCATCAGTAAATATTTATTCAGTTGAATCATATGAGAAAAAGATTTTACAATCATCCATAATTAACCATCTTGATATATGATCATAACACAGCTACGGAGCAGCTAAAGTTGAGTTCTAAGAAGATGTGCAATCTCTGATTCCTAGGCTAAGAAACCTGGATCCTAGAGTACTTGATGCCCAAATGCTTCTATCAGACTATTGTCCTTGGAGTGAAAAAAAGCAAAATACCAGCAATAAATGAAAAGTAAAAACCAGGTTAATTTCTCTTTGTTTTCTCCTCTCCTTGGTGGTGGCAGTATACCAACTGCCTCCTGGCATGTGATTGCTGGGTGACTCTCAGGTCTGCTGGAGTTCCGCAGGCTTCCCTGTCATCATGGTGAGATCCTCCCAAGCCACTTTGGGGCTATGGGCCACCACTTCCACTCTCATCACATTCCTTGTTTGCACTTGTTCAGGGGGTACCTGTCATCCTGCTATGACAGTCTGTTCTGCCCTGCTCTCCTATCCCTGTGCCACTGGCTCTGTAATTTCTCCTCTATCAGTGGTTTCTGAACTCTGGTGACCGACAGCCTGCCAACAGCACACTCTGTGCCCTTGTCATCTCTAGCCTATCACACCTGCTGCTGCCACCTGTTCCGGTACCTTGCCAACATCTCCCCTACTGCCTTCAGTGCTGGCCATGCTCCTTCAGAAGGATGAAGGACTTTTTTTCCTAATCAGTGGCTGCTGCAGGACAGTGACACAACCAAACAGTGACATCTGGGAAATATCAAATCACCTGCCCTTGACATTTTACTATTAAATTCTAGAGTCTATGGTGTTTATTGTTTTAGTAATATGTTCTTTTCTAAGAACTGAAACCTCTACGAAAATGAAATCTAGCTAATAAAAATTACTCCAGTGAGTCTTATTGTGAAGTCTCCTTTGGTTCTTATACCAAAATTTGGGTATGAGGGAGGAAGAGGACATGAAGTAGATAAAAGTTTGGCACTAGCATTTTTCACACTAGTACAAACCTAGAAATAAGTCTAAAACAAAGAACCCCTATCATGTTTGGAAGTAAGTCTGAATATTTTTAAGTGAATATTAAATTAATAAATGATCTAAAAAAGATAATTGATTAGGATATTTGCAAGTAAAACACATACTTCTGGGTAAATGATGTGTCCCCTAATATTCTGGTCTTTCAAAATGGCTAAGGGCAGACTGAGGGTGGAGGCAAGAGGGAGAGTAAGAGTGGGAGGGGGGAATTTAGGATTAAATTTTAGTTGGGCTGGCGTTTAGCCTAGTCGGTAGAGCACTGCTCTGTACTCTGAGAACCCTGGTTGATCTCCAGCATTGCAAAAAATAGGAGAAAGATGTGGCAATCCTCTCCTGAAGCAATCCAGAAACTATCAGCTATTGAAAACCCTGTGAGGGTCACTATGAGTCGGACTATGAATTGGACAGGACCTCAGGGCACCTCACAACAACAATGCAAATTTGAGGATTATGTTTAGGAGCATTACTTCCAACACACACTTTTCAGAAATAGGTGAAAATGTACTGTGTTGTATTTGTGAATGTTTTAACACAAACTGTGTTGGGTCCTCTATCATCTCTCATGTACTTCAGCAACTGATATTTTTCAGCCTAAATACAGGGCTTTACTATTTTTGAATTTGATTATATTCACCATGTTAAAATTTTAAATGGAACTATATTGGACAGTTAGTATGGCTATAACTATGTGAAAAATATATCCAACTTGTTATAATATTTTTAAAAAGAAATTAAACAGAGCAAAATTGTTTAATCTGAGTAGGGTTGGACATCAGAATCATAAAAAACTTGCTCCTCCCTGTTTTTGATGGTTTCTCAATTTTTTAAAATATTTGAATGAAAAATAATACTATTTTTAATAAAAGTTTAAAATAACTTTCACCTTGTTTGAGCAAATTATTTTTAACTTACTGACTCTTTGTTTCAATGAATATGTGTCAATGAATAAGCAAAGTATTCTTTGAAGCTTTAGATCATCCAGAAAATTTAAAGTATGGCATCATGCAATTAATGAAACCCTTGCTGAATTAAAATAATGAATAACATAGAACCAAATGCAGATACATATTTTTTATAGCTTGGCTATAAATATATTGTGAAAAGCTTTGATACATGTCTCATTGCATGCAAGATAAGGTTTATCCAACATAGTTCCTGAAAATTTAGTCTGAGGACTAAATTAGAACTCCCGCTTATCACTGGGAGTTACTTCCCTTCAAAAAATGTATTATCTCAAGAGGGAAACTTATGATAGACATGTTAGTTACCAGACAGTGTGACATTTGTGACAAATGGTGGAGTGGTAGCGTACTCAAACTAGGGAGAACACTAGATATTGTTTCTGGGAGAAGATAACTTGAAAATCTTGAAAGAGGAAATCTTGAAAAAGGAAAATGAGTAATGGGACAAAGGGGATGGAGGAAGGCATTGTAAGCAAAGGGATACTCAGAATGTGACCTGGAGTTCCTGAAAGTCAACTTAGTTCATTATGAATGAAGCAATGATATTAGAAAGATAAGCAATTGCCAGTTCATGGAATGCTTTGTATTCTATAACTATGATAAGAGTTTTGCACTATATCCTGAAGACTATAGGAAGTCACTGAAAGATCTTACATACCCAGGCACAGCAGTGCATGCCTGTAATCCCAGTGACTCAAGAGGTAGAGTGAGGAGAATCGCAAATTTGAGGTCAGAGGCAGCCTGCATACTTTAGTGAGACCCTGACTCATGATAAAAGTAAATAAATAATAAAGGAGCTGGGACTGTTGGGGCTGTTGCTCAGTGGTATAGTACTTGCAAAGTATGCATGAGGCTCTGGGTTCAGCCTCCAGTACAAAAAAAAAAAAAGATTTTTGGTAGGAGAATGACACATCAGATTTTTAGTTTGATATTCCAATGACATTGAGGAAAATGGAGTGGAGGAAAACAAAGTAGAAGTAGGAGGATAATTAGAAGTAGTTAGGTTGAACGAAAAACTGATGAGTTGGCAGCACTGGGAAAAGGAAGCATAACGGAGCTGTTAAAAAGGTAGAGCAGTAGTTCCAATTTTAATTATTTGAGGAGACTCCATTCTGTTTTCCATAGGAGCTGTACCAGTTTTATAATCTAGCAATATCAATTCTGCATAAATATCCAGAAGAATTGAAAGTGGGATCTTTAAGAGATATTGCACACCCGTGCTTATAGTGGTACTTTTCACAATAGCCAAGAGGTGAAAGCAATCCAAATGTCCATCAGTGGATCAATGGATAAACAAAATGTGGCATATAGAGAGAGTGGAATACTTTTGAATCTTAAATAGGAAGTCATGTCACATACTAAAACATGGTTGAACCTTAAGGACATTAAGCTAAGTGCAGCAAGCCAGTCACAAAAAGACAAATACTATATGATCCATGTAAGAGGATATCTAGCATAACCAAATTCACAGAAACAGTAAGTAGAATTGTGGTAACAATGGGCTGAGGGAACTGTTCAGTAAGTATAAGGTTTTAGTTTTTCTTTTTTCTTTTCTTTCTTTCTATTTATTTTTTGAGACAGAGTCTCATTATGGATCCCAGGCTGGCATGGAGCTCACTATGTAGCCCAGGCTGGCCTTAAACTTTCAGTCTTCCTTCCTAAACCCTGTGGGTGCTGGGATTAAAAGTGTGAACTGCTATTACAAGTGTGAACTGCTATGCCTGGGCAAGTTTCAGTTTTTCAAGAACAAAAATGTAAATATATTTAACACTATTGAGATGTACATTTAAAAATGGATGAGGATAAATTTTATGTTATGTATTTTTTACCACAATAAAAAAGGGTAGAAAAAGCAAAACTTATCAATATTTGATGTAGGAGATGAAGCATTAAGGAAATGCAAAATGACTTGAAGCATCTGGCTTGGATGACTTGGTAGGTGGTGACGGCATTAATGTTGTTGTGAGGTGCCGTCAATTCAGATCTGACTCATAGAGACCCTATACACAACAAAACAAAACACTACCTGATGCTGTGCCATGCCCAGCACCATGTCATTGTTTCTCTGCTATTCATAGGGTTTTCAATGGCTAATTGTTTCAGGATTGCTTCGGGAGTTGACTGCAACCATCCTTCTCTCATTTTTGTGGTGCTAGGGATCAAACCTAGGACCTCAGAGAGTGCAGAACAACACCCAGACTGCATTAATGGAAAAGTGAATATAGGTAAGGAAAGCAATATGTCATGAAGAGTATTAATATAAAACATGTTCTTTTCACCAAATCTTTTCTTTGCCCAAGTGTATTTAGAACAGCAGGGATACATACTACCATGCATATTGTTAGGGTCCCATCTCAATGGATGCAGCCACATGGTTGCTTTTCTACCTGAGCGCCTTTTCCAAAGGTGTTAGTATGCTCAGCCAACTCACAGATGTAGCCTGGATGTAGGAGGAAGAGGAATTAATGAATGGATCATTTTTCCAACTTCCCAGCTTCCTTTGAGACAATTTCAAGGTGGTTTCCCCATAGTGCTGAGCATGTCCACAGTGGATCCGAGCCACAGCTGCTGGTTCTGATAACAAGTTAAATAATGTATCTCCTTTTTTATTTGAATTTTTACCTATTTCTGGTTTCATTCTCCCAGCTCCTTCTTTCCTGATTCTTAGATTATCTTCCAAATGTTGTTGTTAGGTGCTGTTGAGTCTGGTCTGACTCATAGTAACTCTATGTACAACAGACGAAATAGTCTTTATGAAACAGTCTTTAACAAACTACACCAAACCCTTGTCTCAGGCGCAAATAAAACCTATGAGACAGTGAGTGATGTTTAGGACATGTAAAATTTTAGGAGTCTTTGGACGATCTAGTTGAAATTGTTCATTACAAAGTTAGAAGTTAATTAGTGCCACCTCAAAGGTATCAATCTTAAGTACTGTGTGATTTTACTCATATGTGCAGTATCAATGAGTTGATCTCATACAAGTGAAATTAGAAAGGTGGTTACCAGAATCTAAGGAAAGTAAGAGAAAGGGAGGGATAGAGTGAAGTTGACCAGTAGGTACCAAGTTACAGATTTCAGTAAAAAGCTCTGGTGTGCTATTGCATAGTAGGGTCACTACAGACAATAATGTACTACACATTTTAAAAAGCTAGAAGGTATTTTGAAAGTTTTCACTATAAAAAATGGTAAATGTTTGAGGAGATGGAATAATAAATGTTTGAGGAAGTGGATTTGAATAATATGTAATGTATACATGCATTGAAACATTACATGGTACCCCATAACTATGAAAAAATTTTATGTTCTTTTGTGTCAGTTTAAAAGTAAATTTAATTAATTCATTTATTTTTGACATTAGATGTTTATTTCAGTGAGAGAGCATGACAATAGAATGAAACACACCTGGGTACCATTGCCTTTAAAAATAAATTTATATAGTTTATATTTTAAAAAGGTAACTTGCTTACCCATTGTTTTTCCCCATTCTGCTCTTCAGCCTTTCAGAAAATGTTCCTTGTGTCACTAGTTTACATTTCTCATTATTATTGTGCCCATTATTCCATTTTACCATTTTTTAAAAAAAGTCTGAGACCCTTGGGACTGTGGGTGTAATTCAGTCATAGAGCCCTTGCCCAGAATGAGCAGGCTTTGATCTCCAGCCCCACAAAGGCAGATAAAAAAAATGTGAGATCTTAAAAACATTTCCTGAGCATGAGTTTGTTTGACATGCCTCACTTTTTTCTTCCTCAAATGGGTCATTTGTGACCATATACAGTCCTAGGTTCTTTTCAGAGGCTCTTCTATCCTTCTTGAGTTTTCAATCTAGCTTGTCAGAGTGAAGGAATTGTCTCTAGTTTCTCTGCATCTTTATTGCATCAAATGCAGAATGTTGCTGTTAGGTGCGTCAAGTCCAGTCTGACTCATAGCAACCCTCAAGGGTTTTCAATGGCTGATTGTTTCAGGATTGTTTTTGGGAGTGGACCGCCACATACTATAGTGTGGTTTAAATAGAATGTAAAAGAACAGAGTAAAAGACATTTTGACCTTGCTTGGTCTTGTCAGTTTAAGAGAGGTTTGTTTTTATAACAAATAGGTAGGGGTAGGGATAGGGATAGGTGAGCTTTCTTTCTTCTTCTTCTTTTTTTTTTTAGTACCTCTAGGAACCCATCCTGTCCATGTGTCACATCTTATTTGATGCATGGTGTCAGAAATGTAGTTGAAACCTGCAGAAATCCAGGATCTTTGGCACTTTTCCAAAGGCTAAAAGAAATCCTTGCAGAAATGAAAGCTATTTGTGTCCTGAGAGAAGTAAAATTGTTCTGCTTAGATAACATTCTTGTCTCAAAGAGAACAAAAATGAAGTTTGGAAGATGAAATAATGATTAATCCACTCTTATCAAAAGTGCTCTTCCTCTTTGTGTGGCAAGAATGGCTGTGATCCTATTCCTTTACACTAATCTTTTTGCAAGCACAAGCCATTCCATCTCCCAGGGTGTTACTTTCCCCTGTGTGTTGTTTCTCCCAGTTATAGACCTATTCTCTATTGTTTTTTTCAGAAGTAACTTTTCCATGAATTTTATCTACTTTTCTAAATTTAGAGTACTTGTTAATTTGACTTAAGTTTAAAGAGGATCATTGGAAATTAGATCCATAAAGGACATTAATTCAAGGATTTCCACAAAAAGCACATTATGTAGAAGAAGCTAGAATAATTCAATGTCAGTGCTAGAAGAGATTTTTTAAAACTTCATTTTCTCCTAAATTTACGAGAAAATGAAAGTCCACATAGTTCAAGTGATCTGTAGAAATCTACATACCAATAATTGGTATCACCAGAATTGAAACATAGTCTTCATATCATTAATGAAGCTTGATTGAAACAGCCAGCTGTGTGGTAATGAAAGCCTGATATTAAGAGTAGACATAAGTGACTTTTTCTTGTTAGTCCTCTGTTTGTGATGTCTAGTTTTTTTTAAGTACCATAGTGATCATTTTATCTAATGTTTTTACAGGTTTTGTATTTTATAGATAAGAGGAGTCTAACACATGGAGAAGGAAAGTAACTTGCTCAATCACATGCTTAATCAATAGCAGAGCCAGAACCAGAGCCAATTCCTTCATTATTCTCTTGTCCATGCAATAAATATTTTCTGAGTACATACTCCACTGTAAGCTTCATACCAGGTAATGGGAATTCAATTCAATAGGGATCAAAATAGATAGGTTCCCTCATCCCCATGGAGCTCACTGTAGGCCATCACTGGGCTGCCATACACCAATGGTGATATAAATTCTTTCTAGAATTTGGACAGCAAAAATCCAATAAACAAATGGACGGTGAAAACACATACCCATTTTCAAATGAAGAAATACAAATGACCAACAAATAACTGAAAAAAAAAGCTTTACATCTTTAGAAATCAGAAAAATGCAAATAAAAACTATGTTGAAATTCCATTTGAACCAGCCCAGTCAGAATGGCTGGCCTCAAGAAAACAAACAACAAGTGCTAGTATGGATGTGGGAAAAGGAACTCTTTTACACTATTGATAGGAATGTGAATTAATCCAGCCACTATGGAAATCAGCATGGTGGTTGTCCAAGAAGTTAAAAATAGAGCTTCCATATGAAGTTCTATGCCAAACCACTTCTTTGGGGTATATACCCCAAAGAGTCATCTTACTATGGAGATACCGGCATACCCATGTTTATCGAAGCACTCTTCACAATAGCCGAATTATGGAATCAGCCTAGGTATTCAACAACAGATGAATGGATAAAGAAAATATGGTATAAATACACAATGGAGTTTTACTCAGCCATAAGGAAGAAAGAAATTATGTCATTTGCCAGAAAATGGATGGAACTGGAGGTCATTGTGTTGAGTAAAATAAGTCAGCTAGGGGAAAAAAAAAGAAAGGATGTGAAATTGGAAAGGGCACTATTTACTAGGTTTGGGGAGGGGAACACAGAAAGGAGGAAGGGAAGAGAATGGATAAGAAGGAGGAATGAAAGGGGTGAATATGATCAAAGGACATGATAAGCATGTATTAAAATGTCATAATGAAACCACACTGTACGGTTAATATATGCTAATAAAAAGAGAGAGAGAGAGAGAGAGAGAGAGAGAGAGACAGAGACAGAGAGAGACAGAGAGACAGAGACAGAGAGAGAGAGAGAAAGAAAGAAATTGGGAGCATTTAATTGTGAAATAGCAAGGACTCCTAACAGATAGAACTACAGTGTTCTTGTGACCTGTTTCCCTAGCCTAAAAGTGTGAAAGGTTCATGGTCTATCTTGTCCTCTTGCATGACTGGTTCTTTGAAAGACTGAGTAAAACAACCTCCATTGCCCACACCAGCATGAGGAACTACCAGTGTATTCCTGGGATGCATCTCCTTTCTTCTCTTTGTTGGCTGGTTCTATAATAAAGCAAAGTGAAGGCAAACTTTCGGAATGTCTAGGTACTATTTTTTTGCAATTTTCAAACCTACACCTACTTCTGTGGACTACCCTAGCTTAGAGCTTATTGTCCATTGAAAACTATTGTAAAGTATAGCTAGCAGCAGAGTTTAATCCCAGGTGGACTGAAACTGGTGGTTGTGTCATTTGTTGATTGGGAAATAAGTACAATAAAAAAATTTTTACACTTAATTTTATTTATGTGTCTTACGGGGCTGGAGTTTAGCTCAGTTGGTAGAGTGCTGCTATGCACTTTCTGAGGACCCAGGTTCAATCTCCAGCACCACAGAAACAGAAGAAGGATGTGGAGATCCACTCCCAAAGCAATCCTGAAACAAATGAGCCATTGAAAACTCTATGAGAGTAACTATGAGTTGGACCCAACTTGATGGCACCTAACAACAACATGTACCTTATAAATCATACTGCCAATTTTCAGTTGGACATACTGACTCTTGCTTTACACACTTTTTGTCTAATCATTAAAAATGGATTGGTATGATATAGTTAAGAATTTCCTGAATAGAAGTCGGCTTATTCTAACCTAGTCTCTGAAATAAAAAAAAAAGGTGAAACAAATACTGGTTTTCAAAGAGACTAGAAAGGCCTACCATAAACTTAACTCCTTTCTTAGCTAAGTCAGGTGGGAGACAGATGTTAGACAAATTAGCTGATAAAAATTATGTAGAAAAAACTCTTTGTGGATATAATTGTGGTAAGTAGGGATAATTTAAAAAGAATTAAACATTTTGAAAGCACATCTAATCTAGATTTAGGGTAGAAAGTGAGTCAGGGAAAGTTTGTATGAGAAAGCAGATATTAAATTGATATTACTAAAATAAGTAATTAAAGGGAAAATTTATGATTTACAGAGAGTTCATTTCAGAAGACAGAAGTGCAAGTGTTTTTCCTCTAACATTTGCTCCCATTTTTAAATTTTCCATTTGAAGGACTAGATCTAGTACACTTGTCATTTAAATTGTGTCACATATTTCTTATGGCCAATTAAAACAAAATTAAGATGATCTTGATAGTCTAGTTAGATAGTCTAGTTAGTCTAGATAGTCTAGCATTTGTCAAGGCTCAGATAAGTCCACCAAAGGAATGAGTTTTACTGTATATAAATTAAAAATATAAAAGCAAGATAAAACAAAGATGAATTAAGTTAACTATTGGCAACTATTGTCCAGTTGCTCTTTTCCTTCACACTGAAAAACAAGAAGAAGCATGTAAGTGCACACAAGATTACGTGTGGTTCCTGGAAACTCCAACCTTCTCCTTGTGGATGGAATGTTTACTTTTGTTTTTATTTGAGTGTTTTATGCTTATAAGCCAAAAGCACGTTAATATGGCTTTAATATCTAGACAGGCTAGGGAAATCCCCAGAGGAAAAATATGTTTTGTAACATACTGATTTGACAAATGAAGTGTCATTTTAAGGCTTTATTCTGGCACTACGTGACAGGTGCTTTATTATCTAGAAGCGATATGGCTGTGCTTACCAGAAGAACACATGATATAGGTGCTAAATGTCATCACTCCAGTAACAAGAAGACATGGAGATCATTATTTCATAGACTCGAAAACTTGTGTACCATTGCTGTTAAATCGGAGGGCTGTCATTTCTCTATGTGTCATCTCATGCCATTATCTCTGATATTTATGACAAAAGGAATCCATTGTAATTTTTGCTACACAGATTAGCATTTTATTTACCTTTCACAGAATTGAAGAACTCTGACTTAGAAAATTCATGTAGAAACCATTGTGGATGTTATGGTTTGGACCTAAATTGTCCGCAAATGTCAAATTATTTGGTCCCCAGCTGGTGGCGCTGTCCTGAGAGGATGTGTAACTTTGGGAGGTGGGCCTGTGGTAGAAGTAGATCCTTCAGGTGGGCCTTTGGAGGCCCTAGTCTCTCTGTTCCTGGTCTGCCATGCCATGAGGTGGTACACCACAGGCCCTGGCACCACAATGACCATGCCTGCCCTGCTGCCATAATGGATTAATTCTCTAGCTGTGAGCTCCCAATAAACCTTCTCCCCCATACATTTGTTTGGGTTGGTTTTTTTGCTACAGTGACAGGAATTGATTAATATAGAAGATTGATACCAGAGAGTGGGGTACCTAACAATATGATTTTTAAGCCTTTGGAATTTGTTTGTGAGAGGAATCTGGAAGAGTTTGGAAATGCAGGACCCAGAAGCCCTCAAGGGAAGTTGTGGTGAAAGAAGACCAGAACTGCTTCTGACAGAAATGCAGATGGAGCTCAAAGAGTTTTAGAGGAAAATGAGGATTCTGTTAAGCACTGGACTAGAGATAAAAGATTTGTGTTATATTCTAGCAAAGACACTCCCTGCATTTTCCCTATGCTCCAAAGATTTGAGTGAGGTTAAATTTAAAAGTAATATATAGATTAACTTGGTAGAGGGAATATCACAAGAGCAGTGAGATGTAGGGGATATGGCCTAGCTACTGGTTTCCACATTCAGCAAAATTTATGGAAAATAGGGAAAATGGCAGACCAGGGAGATTGGAAAATGTACATTTTTGAAAAGACAAAAAGCTTCCTTCACTTTGCTTTACTACAGAACCAGCCAACAAAGAGAAGAAAGGAGATGCATCCCAGGAACACACTGGTAGTTTCTCATGCTGGTGTGGGCAAAGGAGGTTGTTTTACTCAGTCTTTCAAAGAACCAGTCATGCAAGAGGACAAGATAGACCATGAACCTCTGACACTTTTAGGCTAGGGAATCAGGTCACAAGAACACTGTAGGTTCTATTAGTTAGGAATTCTTGCTGCCTTTCTAAAGTTACTACCAACAGGAGGCCATCCTTGTTAAAAAGATAAGAGCCATTAAACAGAGTGAAAAAGATGGCCTGGAGGAAGAGGAGTTTGCCAGACGCCTCCCAACCAAGAATTAGAGTTTAAGTCTCAAAACCCATTTGAAAAGTGAATGTCTGAAGAGCTGTTTCCTGGAAACACTTCTGAAACGAAGCTGCCCAGAGTAATGGTTTCTTCTCAACCTGGGCACACAGAAACTGCTGCTATAGCTGTGGTTCAAAAGGGTGAAGCTACCTCATCAGCTAGCAGCAATACTTGGCAATGTCCATATGGTGCTGTCTTTGCAGGCAAGTAGAATACAAGTATTAAGGGGTTGTGGAGGCTGTCATCAAGGTTATAGAAGATAGCCTGTGAGGCAAGGCAATGTGTACCAGGGTCAGGTGCCCTAAGGAGAGCCCCTGAAGCATGAAGCTTTATGGGTGAAACCTAAGCAGCAGTGGAACCCCCGGATATTAGAAATGCCAGCAATGTAAAATGTGTGCCAAGGGGAGCACTGGCAGTGGGTGCAGCCAGCTCCAGGGGACCATGGGGCCAAAGCCACACAAGTCTGTTTGAGCTCAGATGATGCCAGATACCAAATGATGTTGTGTGTGCCAGATACCAGACTTGAACTGACAGGTTATGTTTATCTACTGAGATGTCAGTCTTGCTAGGAACTGATCTTTCCTTTCCTTGCCCCCCTTCTTCCCTTTTGGAATGGGAATGCTTACTCTGTGCCATTATGTGTTCGAAGTATATACCCTGATTTTGTTTTACAGTGGCCCACAGCTAAGTTTGCTTTGAGTATTAGTGGAGACTTGCACTTAGACTTTTGAACAGTGCTGAGACTATTAAGACTTTGAGGAACTTTGGAAGGCAGGGATTTTACAGAAGTAGCTCCCTGGGGATGGGCCTTTGGAGGTTTTTACCCTACACCTGCAGGCCTGGTCTCTCTCTGTTCCTCAACCATCCCATGATATTGTATGCCACAGGCCCTGATCCCACTACCATGTCTGACCAGTCATGCCAATAAACATTTTTCCCCATAAGTTTGTTTGGGTTGTTTTTTCTGCTACAGTGATGACAGCTGACTAATACAGCTTACTAATATTTAGCATCAAAATGTGATTTTCCCTCTCTAACATGATATCTGGGCTGGGACTTAGCTCAGTTAGTAGAGCGCTGTGCTGCAGTCTCTGAGGTCCCGAGTTCAATTCCCAGCACCACAAAAATGGGAGAAGGGCCTGGCAATCCACTCCCAAGGCAAACAGTCAGCCAGTGAAACAGTCAGCCATTGAAAACCCTATGAGGGTCTCTATGAGTCGGATACTGACTCGACAGCACCTAACAACAACAACAACAAACGATATCTAGAAAAATCTAGTAGGAGGAAAAACAAGGATTATATTTTGATGGTCACCAATATGGAGACTTACAGTGTACCAGGGATTGATAATGTAGATTCACTCATGTGCATGGGCTCTTAATTTCCATAACAGTATTTGAAATAGTACACTGAGGTACAGGTTACTGCTGTCTCCATTTTAGATGAGGGAGCTAGGGCTCAGAGAGGTTAAGAAATTTGCTCCAGGTTGCATTTTTTCATGTATTTCATGGCTTTACGGACCTCTTCATTTGAAAACGGTTCCTTTGCCCATTTGTGTATTGGGCTATTTGTTTTCTTGGGTATTGCTTTCTTGAGTTCTTTATAAATTCTGGAAATTAGTCCTATGCCCGATGTATAAGATGCAGAAGATTTTTTCCCATTCAGTGGGGATTTTCTTGATTCTGTTGATTGTTTCCTTTGCTGTGCAGAAGATTTTTAATTTCATGTGATCCCATTTATCTACTTTTTTTGTGATGTCTTGAGCAATTGGAGTCCTATTAAGGAAATGTTTTCCTACACCTGTATGTTGGAGCATATTGCCTATCCTTTCTTCTATTAATTTTAAGTGGTTTTATGTTGAGGTCTTTTATCCATTTTGAGTTAACTCTCATGCATATTGAGAGATGCAGTTCAGTTTTCATTTTTCTGCAAGTGGAAATCTATATTTCCCAGCACCATTTATTGAAAAGGCTATTCTTTTTCCAATTCACTTGCTTTGCTCCTTTATCAAAAATTATGTGACTATAGATATGTTGATGTATCTCTGGATCTTCTGTTCTGTTCCACATGTCTTCAGGCCTATTTTTGTGCCAGTACCAAACTGTTTTTCCTGCCACTGCCCTGTAGTATAGATTAAAGTCAGGGATTGTGATTCTACATGTTCTAGTTTTTCAGCTTAAGAGTGTTTTGGCTATACATTGTCTTTTATGTTTCCATATGAATTTTTGGATGATTTTTTCTATTTCTGTACAGTCTGTAATTGGGATTTTAATGGGGATTGCATTAAATCTATAGACTGCTTTTGGTAGGATAGATATTTTTACTATATTGATTCTCCCAATCTAGGAGCAGGGAAGGTCTTTCCACTTTTTAGTATCCTTTGTGATTTTTGCCTCAATGTTTTGAAATTTTCCTTGTAGAGGTCTGCAGGGTCTTTGGTTAGATTGATTCCAAGGTATTTAATTTTCTGGTGAGCTATCATGAAAGGGATTATGTCTGTAATTTCCTTCTCTTCCTGATTACAGTTGATATAATGGAAGGCTATTGATTATTTGTGTTAATTTTATATCCTACTAAAGGATATAAAGGAGCTAATTAGGTCTAAAAGTTTTCTAGATGAGGTTTGGGGTTCTTTAGGTAAAATATCATGTCATCTGCAAATAAGGATAATTTGACCTCTTCATTGCCTGTCTGTATCTCTTTGATTTCATTCTCTAGTCTGATTGCCCTAGTGAGGACTTCAATCATAATGTTAAATAGAATAGGAAAGAGTGGATATCCTTGTCTTATTCCAGATCTTAGAGGAAATATTTTCAATTTTTCTTCATTTAATATAATGTTGGCTATTGATCTGTCATAGTTGGCCTTTATGAGGTTAAGGTATTTGCCTATTATGACTATCTTCTCAATATCCCTAGCCATTAGGGAAATGCAAATCAAAACAATACTGAAATTCCACCTAACTCCAGTAAGAATGGCCAAGATCTATAAAACAAATAACAACAAATGCTGGCAAGGCTGTGCAGAAAAGAGAACCCTCTTACACTGCTGGTGGAGCTGTAAATTGGTTCAACCACTTTGGTAATCAGTATGGAGGTACTTTAGAAAACTAGATCTACTATATGACCCAGCTATAACACTATTGGGAACATAACCAAAGGGAGATGAGTCATCATACCACAGAGACACCTGCATCTCCATGTTCAATGCAGCACTTTTCACAATAGCAAAGATATGGAATCAATCAAAGTGCCCATCAACAGAAGAATGGATAAAAAATTATGGTTCATATACACAATGGAATACTACTCAGCAATCAAAAAAAAAAAAAGAAAGAAAGAAAGAAAGAAAGAATGTCATTTGCAGTAAAATGGGTGGAATTGGAGAGAATTATCTTAAGTGAACAAACACTAGCCCAAAAAGAGAAATGCCACATGTTCTCACTCATATGTGGGAGCTG
The DNA here is from genome assembly GCA_007922755.1 of Pedetes capensis. Lineage (NCBI taxonomy): Eukaryota > Metazoa > Chordata > Mammalia > Rodentia > Pedetidae > Pedetes > Pedetes capensis. Next base: position 21,621 of record VMDO01015345.1, on the reverse strand, counting down.
AACCAAATTTAAAAGAAGAAAAAATTCCTATACAAAAATTGGAACATAATATAAAGACTTAGCAATGAAGGGACAATTTAAGGAGTGGAAAGAAAGAGGGAGAGACCTAGCAAAAGGAAGTGATGAGAGAAGACAGGAGGGGGAGGAGGGACAAGGAGGAGCAAGGAATAAGAGAGAGGTTGACCTCAAAGTAAACTGCCCAACTTTAATAGTTTGGGAAATAACTATAATGGTACCAACAATACCAAAGGATAGTAATAATGCAAATGGGCTAGATTATTCATGTAATACTGCTGACAATGTAAAAGGATAGATCACTATAAAACAAGTGTGGACTTAAATCATAATTAGGATGCAAGGGTACATAGAAAAATATTACCATAAAAAGACATAGAAGTAGAAGAGAGTCCATTGGTGGTGAGGGGGGAGAGGGGGAGGAGGGGCACAAGAGGTTAAGGAGGAAGTTATCTGTGCAGCGTACACAGAAACATATATGGAAATGGCACAATGAAATGCATGTCACAATGAAAAACATTAAGTTGTACATTAAAAATTTCCAATAAAAAAAAGAAAAAGGAAAAAAGAAATTTGCTCCAGGTTGCAGAGCCAAAATTGTAGAAGGAGGGAGGGAGAGAAAAAGAGAGGGGGTAGAAAACAGTCTGCTGGTCTCAGAGTTTTGTTTGATCTTTGTTCCCAGGTCAGGTGTACTGGTGGAAAAAAATAATGCTGGGTAGCTCACCCAAACAGCTTCTGATACTGATGTTCATGTGTATGCTGATTTCTTCCTGTTAGAAGATTGCATCTTGTGTCAATTCATATTAGGCTTCCTGGTTCCTGGCCTCCACACAGACCGCAGCTTCCTGTGATTCCTTTTAAGAAGCTATAACCAAAAAGTCCCTAAGGGTTTTGCTTCATTAACAATCCTGCTTTCAATGGCAATATATTAAATGTGAAACAATTGCAAAGGAACAACGTAAAAGTTTCCCTCCTCCTTATCAGTACATAAAAAGGTAATAAAGATTCCTAAATAATAACTTCAGATGTTAGTAACAAACCAATGGAGATCTTTAAAATTGAAATAGACAGTTCTTTTATGTTCCTTTCTCTTTTCTTTTCTCTGTTTCTTTTCTCTTCTCTTCTTCGCTTATCTTTTCTTTCATTCTTTTTCTTTTTCTTTTCTTTTTTTTTTTTGAAACAGAGCCTCACCATGTAGCCAATGCTGACCTTGAACTTGCAATCCTCCTGACCCAGCCTCCTGAGTAACAGATTATAGGTGCTCACCATGCCCAGCATGCTTCTTTTTAAAAAATCAAAACAAAACAAAAACACATTGACATTTTAAAATTTTCATCTTGGATATACCCAAAAGTTTTACTGAAATGACTTGTTATATTACACATATATTCCTGTAATGCATCTTGCTCCAAGCAAATCAAACTACATTATAGGTAAATAATGAGGCAAGACATCCTAAATTTTTAAAAACTTTAATAATTAATAATACATGAGAGGCACTCTTAAAGTTGCAAGTGTGTTTCTTGATTTTACTAATGGAGAAACTGAGATAAAAATGAATCAGAGTTTGTTCTTCTCCAGTGATTTACCTATGCAAAGTTATTCAACTCAGTCAATATGAGATTATTGGTTTTATCTAAAGCATACAGCTTTCCTTACCATGGCACTACAGTGACTACCACAAAGGTATTCTGACATGGAAACCCTAAGTGAAATCCTCCCTTTTAAAGAGTAGACAAATTGTCTTCATATATTCACATGCTCTGCAAACTACACCTGCTGGAGTGTAAGAGTAGGAAAATATGACACACCAGCGGCTCTTACTGCATTTACACAGTTCTGGCCATAAAAAGGCTCATAATATGAAGGCAGTTGAAAATACAGGTGGGTTTCTTTACTTCAGTTGCCTTCCTTTCCTTTAGTGTTGTCCTTCAGAATAAGTCAGATAAATCTCATGCACTTTATAATCCGTGAATAGTCACTGGAATTGTCTTACAACTGCTAAAATACTGACAGGAATTCGTAATCCAATCTTCTAAAAAGCTACTGGACCAAGCCCTTCTGCCACAAATTATGACACGACATCATTAACTTTATTTGTTTTACTGTCTGCCTGTCTGCATTTCCCTGAGGCAAAAATGAACTGATTAAAATATTTTTATAATTGTATATTACTTGGAAGGCTGGGATTTAGCTCAGCTGGTAGAGCGCCACTCTGTGGTCTCTGAAGTCCTAAATTCTATTCCCAGAACTGCAAAAATGGGAGAAGGATGTAGCAATCCACTTCCGAGGCAATTCCGAAACAATCAGCCATTGAAAACCCTATCAGGGTTGCTATGAGTCGGTCACTACTCGATGGGACCTAACAACAACAACAATATATTACTTAGAGTTTTTTAGAGTAGGAAAGCACATTAGTTGTTGTTGTTAGGTGCTATCAAGTCAGGTCCAACTTATAGTGTCTCTCATAGGGTTTTCAATGACTGATTGTTTTGAGATTGCTTTGGGAGTGGATTGTCACATCCTTCTCCCATTTTTGCCATGCTGGGGATTGATTCCAGGTCCTCAGAGAGTGTGGAGTAGCATTCTACCAACTGAGCCAAACCCAAGTCCCAGCATGATAGACATACCTGTTGGCAATCATTTGGGGGTCCCTGAGAAAGACCTAGAGGGGGCCTTGGTGGAGATTTGTCTGACCCAGGTAGAGGCCTGAACCTTATCCAAGTTTTGCCCTATTCTTACCCCTCCCACTTATAACCCAGGACATAGAGTTGGAAGTCCTGGAAAGAACTCCAGGGACAGAGCCCTGTCTGGCCCACTTGGAGGATTAACATCAACCCTCTGGGGCCAACTGCCTTTGTCCCACATCCTGGTATTCCACTCCTCCCTCTCCCATCGAGTGATCCAAGATGGCCCCCAAATAGCCCAGCTCTGGTGTGGCCTCCTTCAATCTGATTGGCTGCTCAGAGCCACCCGATTGGTTAAGAAAGGAAGATTGGTGATTGGCCTTGCCTGCACCTAACCCCCCCCATCAAAATTTTTCTTTTTCAAATCCCTAGTTACATAACTCCCACACCAGGCATGAGCTGCTCCCTGATTGGCTATTTCTTGGTCCCTACCCGCTTCATAGAAGGTATTTAAACCACCACTAAAACTACTAGCTTCCCTTTTGTCCCTTATGTTCTTGATCCTCCCCTGTTCACCTGCTCTCACAGCCCTTTCAAACCTGACCCCTGCACCCTACTCCTGAGACCTGCAACCTCCAACACCACGAGTGGAAACATTCCTGAGAACTATTAGTAAGACTCCATGTCAAGCCCAGGGCCTCCGAAGCGGCAAAGGATCCAAGAAAGACATGAAGAGCTCTCTACTTTTCTTCCCCCACCTTGGGGAAGAGGAGAGCAGAGAAGGAGAATTGCGAGAGGCAACAGAAGACACACTGTGGGACAGTTGCCATTGAAAGTCATTGTGCTGTACTCCTTTTGTTCATCTCAGTAGATGCAGCTTAATAAATTCTGTTCCTGTTTACAAGAAGGTTCCCAAAGTCTTTCTTTGGAGCCACTGACTCTTACCTATTTCCAAGGGCCCCTGAGTACCCGTGTTGAGGCAAGCTCCATTACCCTGCCGGGATGGAGTGAACCCCAACACATACCTAAAATAAAAATTATATTTGTATCATGATTTCATATTTGTAGTAACACATTCAATCTTATTTTCTCCTAAAAACAAAGAATACCAGAAAAGAAATTATTACCTCCATTTTTACAGAAATTGAACATAAGGCTCTGAGATTTGCCCATGGTTACACAGTTTCTCCCTTTGTGTGTGTATATGTGGAGGTGAGCAGTGGAGCTAGAATTCACTTTTCGGTTTTCGGTAAAGGTGCTTTTCTACCCCTGCTCCTGTTGTCCTTTTTTGTGTTTTGTTTTTTGTTTTCCTACAGTTCTGGACAGTTGAACTCAAGGCCTAGCACTTGAATGCTTTGTAAGTGCTATACCTCTGAGCTGCACCTCTACCATTTTTAAAAAATTTTTTATTTTGAGACAGAGTCTTGTTAAGTTGTGCAGGCTGCCTCTGGTTTCCAAATTGTGATCCTTCTGCCTCGAGTCTCTGGAATTATAGGCATGTGCCACCCTACCAGTCCGTTGCTGTCTTTATAAACTAAGTTTCCAACCACTGTAGGCCTCTACTTTCCTCTGCTGGCATTTTAAAGAAATCTAGAGGTTCACAGGTTTTCTTTGTTTCAAGAATGAATAGGACAAAGAATCAGCTACATCCATCTTCTCTTTTGGTGCCAAATCCCTGTGTTGTTGCTGTGCTTTTGTTATTGTGAAATTCACATAGGATGTAATATAATGTTTAATAGGCTAAGTGGTGTTTGTTATGTGTATATAAGAGCAAGAGTGACTGGTCCTTCCCTTCCTGGGTTCCCATCACATTTACCTACTCCATTCACTGAGTGGAGTTGTAGGGAACTTAACAAAAACAGATGAAAATCAAAACCGCATCTCTGAGGTCGTTTCATGCATACAAAACTTATAGCATGAAATAAAATGTCTGAATCAGAATGCTATTTCTCCTTATTTTACTCTACCTGAAGTCTCATAGAGTGCCATTCGAGGCACCTGAGAAGTGATTGTTTTGGCGATGAGTCTGAAGTACTGTATCTCAAGCTGGAAAGCAGACTGTCAATCATCAAGTTCATTTATTCATTAAACAAGTAATTATTGGGTGCCAACAGTATATCAAGCATCATTCTAAGGTGTTGGATAACTGTTTGTGAACAGAGGAAGGATTCTTTCTCCTATTAAGTTTATAAGTTAGCAGGGTAAAACAGATAATTCGTAACACTCTCAGTACCACAATACAATGTATCCTGTAGTAGGTTGTGTTGTTATGTTATGTTGTTATGTTAGGTGCCGTCGAGTCAGTATCCGACTCATAGCGACCCTCTGTACAACAGGGGAAACACTGTTGTCAGTGCTTCTCTGCTGTTCATAGGGTTTTCAATGGCAGATTGATTTTTGGGAGGGGGTTGCGAGGTCCTTCTCCCAAGCCTACAGCTTCTGGTGTTCCCAGGCGGTCTCCCATCCAGGTACTAACCAGGGGCGACCCTGCTTAGCTTCCAAGATCTGGTGGGATCGGATGCCACAGGGCTATAGTTGCAGGCTGTAGTAGGTTAGCGGATGATAAAGTGAAGTAAAGCAGAGTTACAAGGACATGGCTTCTGGAACCAGCTGTCTGAGTTTGCACCTCAGCTCCACCCCTCCCTAGCTATGTGATTTGGGTAAGTTCCTTAATCTCTGTGCCTCATTTTTTAATGACCTAAAGGCACAAGATAATACTGCTTATTTCCTAAGGTTGTTATAAGCACTGGATGAATGCTAGGAAGAATAAGGAAATCTTGGCATTAGATGAAACTTAGGCAGAATGTTTGGCTTATAGTAGGGGCTCAGTAGCTGTTTACTAAAAACAATTGCTGTGGAAAAAATGTTTAAAAGAAAAGCAGCATGTATGTTAGGAAGTGTGTGGAGGGTGTAGTTCTGTGTGGTGCGCTGAGGTGGCATTTGAGGAGGAAACATATGACCAAAGACTAGAAGGAGGTGAAGGAGTTATCCAGACAAATATATTGGGGAAGAGCCATCCCAGCAGAGGAAATGGCCCTTTTGAACCCATGGAGGTGAGAATGTGGCCACTGAGTTGGAAGAACAGCAAGGAAGCCAGCATGTTTTGAACAGAGCAAGCCTGAGGATCAGATAGGGCTTGAAGGTCACTGGGAGGATTTTAGCCTTTATTTTGAGTGAAATGAGAAGTGATGGATCATTTTATGAAGAGGAATGGCAAAAACTGACTTTTACCTTTAAAAGAGATTACTTTGCTGTGTTGAGAATAAATTGCAAGGGGTCAAAGCCAAAAGTAAGGAGACCTGCAACTGCAATCATCCTTGTAAGATGCAATGGTGGCTTACTCCCGGGTGGTTGCAGAGGAGGTGGCAAGGATTTGGATTCAGGATATATTTGAGAGATCAAGCAAAATGGAATTTCTGATGGATTGCATACAGGGAGAGTGGGAAAAAGAAAAGTCAATGATGAATCCAAGATTAAAATTTCTCTTAATGGTTTCTTCTGTCTGCCCTCCTTCCTGCCTGCAGTTTTTTTTCCATCCACTGAGATTCTCCATTTGTACCTCATGCAAACAATGCCCCAAGACTAGGAAAAATCACAATGTGAGGAAAGGAGAGTGGTTTTATGAGAGATGATAGGGCAGAAGCAAGGAGCAGCCTCCATCTGGAGGAAGTAGGCAGGCTGGCAGCTCCTCCCACAGAGCTTGGTGGAGAAAGGTTCCAAGTAGAAAGCAATGCAGATGGATCCTTAGGATACCCAGCTCTGTGGGTTATTTTTCACAGGATGAGGCAGGTTCCAGAAGTTTCCCTGAGCCAGTATGGATTTCTATACATCTTTAGCCTAGGGAAAGAAAGGTTAGGGCATCTAAAAATAAGTAGTTGTGCTAAAGTCACTTTGAAAAAAAAAAGTGAGCTTTTAATTTTGCTATTTATATCCTTCCCAAGAGTATTTTCTATTTTGTTCTCTTCCTTCTGCATATGTTGTTGTTATTAGATGCTGTCAAGTTGGGTTCAACTCATAGCAACCCTCATAGGGTTTTCAATGACTGTTTCAGGATTGCTTTGGGAGTGGATTGCCATTTTCTTCTTCTGCCTCCATATGTGAGTATAGGCTATATTGAATTACCTATCCTGTCAAAAAGAAACTATTACTTCAGGAATTGATTCTGACTTCTCCAGTGATGTCTACTAGTGTGATTTTACCTGTCTCTCTACATAGAACCCTCTCATTACCACCAAGACACTCAATATGGTCACTTTCTGTAATTATCACATGGGGAGGAACCCCTTCATTTTTCATGTCAACATTTTTTTGCTTCTTCTCTTTTTCATTCTTATAATGCTCCCTCCTCCACTCTTATCTGCTAGATATTCAACAGTAAAATTGCTCCTGTCTTTTAAACTGCAGTCTCCTTTAAAAAGGAATTTTCCTGGAATCTAGCTACATTCACTCACTTACTAACAGATGTTGCAGCCCCAGGCTGCATTTCTCTGGAGTAAGCAGAGGAAGGAGAGCGATTCATCGACATCTTCTGTCAGAAGTCAATAAGCTGTCATTCAGTCCTCCTGGGCCCAAGGCAGGTGCTCTTCCTTTCTTCTGACAATAGCAAAGGTTCCCAAGATCCCATGACAGCCCCTACATTAGCACTTAGTGGCTCCACTGACAGGTGCTTCTCTGTCTAACCAGACAACAGGTGTTTGACTGGTGCTGCCTGCAAAAGCCAAGGATCTAGGGTAGAAAACAAAGCCCATTTGCAAAAATGATTACTGTAATTAAGAGCTATGGTAATGCAAATGATGAAAACACACAGATACATTTTTCCCAACACATATAGTACTCTCCCAAATCCTCAGGCCCCTTGGTTGAAGAAATGATGGGAGGCAAATTAGGCAGCATTACAGTGTACTTTTAAAGGCTAAAGTTCCCACTTCTTTTGCAGGGGAGGTGTTTAAAAAATGGCTTAGCATTTTGTAAAGCCATTCTTCATAATGATCCTCATCTAGAATTTACGTTATTGTTCATTTGGGAGGTTATAAGCCAGTATATGCTGAAAGGAGATGGCCTTTGAGGATTTTGTGATTTACTTGGTACCACATACTCATGAAAGAAGTGAAACAGATAAGTAATAATCAAATCCCAATATTAAATGAGGTGATGACTGGATTACTACCCAAGTTTCACTGTGTGCTCCTTTGGCTCCCAGCAAGAATTGCTTCATTTACAACAAAGGAAAATCTTGATTGTAATATGCTGTGTGCTTCTCAATCTCCCACTTAAAAAATCATGTGGTAGCTATGAACAGCAGAGAAGCACTGACAATAGTGTTTCTCCTGTTGTATGTAGGGTCACTATGAGTTGGATACCGACTGGACAGCACCTAACAACAACAACAACAACAACAGAAGCTTAAAAAACAGGGCAGACAGCAGGATGGTTTGAATAAGGCAATTTTTTTAAAAGAAGAATCTATGAATATACACCACGCCTCTTCGTCCTCCTTTCCCTCCTCCTCCTCCTCCTTTTTCTTCTTTTCTGAGACAGGGTCTTGCTATGTTGTTCAGGCTGGTCTCAAATTCCTGAGTTCAAGTGATCTTCCTGCCTCAGTCTCCCAAGTAGCTGGACTACAAGTGCTCCCCACTGCTCCCAGAAACTTACCCTTCTTTTCTTCCTTCTTTCCTCCTTCCTTCTCGCCCTTCTTCCTTCTTTCTTTCCTTCTTTCCTTTCTTGGACCTATGCTAGTAAGCTAAGTTAGCATCCCCTCACTCCTCTGATCTGAATCAGTTACAGAATGGAAAACACATATATAAACATATCAGAAGAAGTCATGGACTTTATTAACATGATTTTCAGATTGTGTGTATATTATTATGATAATCAAAATAAGTTACATATATTAGCTCCCAATGCTTCATTTTAGATTTCTTTTTGTGCATGTTTGCATGGAAGAGAAGCTGTCATACATCATGATTTATTAAACATTTTAGTACTACTATGAATAAACAATCCAGGATATTGAGCCAGAAATTTTCCTGTTGTTGTTGTTAGGTGCCATTGAGTTGAGTCTGACTCATAGTGACTCTGATAGAATTTTCAATGGCTGATTGTTTCAGGAGTGGATTGCCATGTCCTTCGCCCCTTTTGCAGTGGTTGGGCTCTAACCCAGGACCAAAAGCAAATAAACAACAACAACAACAAGAAGACTAGAAAGATCCAGAAAGACTATTCAAATAATTCTCTTTCTACAGGCTACACTAAAGAAAAGGAAACGTGTTCCTTTTCTTTCCTTCCTTTTTAAATTTTTCTGTTTAAGTAGTTTTTGGTTTCTCAACTTCCAAAAAAAAGTATGCAAGGAATATTTCTCTAGAATGTGAGACTTAATCTTTTCTTGGATATACAACTACTAGAGTAAAACTGGTCTGGGATTTAGCTCAGTGGGTAGAGCGCTGCGCTGCAGTCTCTGAGGCCCCAAGTTCAATTCCCAGCACCACAAAAATGGGAGAAGGACCTGGCAATCCACTCCCAATGCAATCCCGAAACAGTCAGCCATTGAAAACCCTATGAGGGTCGCTATGAGTCGGATACCGACTCGACGGCACCTAACAACAACAACAACAACAACAGTAAAACTACTCAAAGCAAATATCCACATGCTATTGTTGAAGACATCTTTCAAGTTTTGTGCACTTCCTACCCTAACAGTTGTACCTCCAAGTTCTGTTTCCCCACAACAGGGAAGAAAAATAGGCAACTTACTAAAGGGGGAAAAACAGTGTGTGCAGACTTAGTCTGAGTGATCAGCTTTGATTGAATTGCTTTCTGAACACATGGCTTTTGGATAGGTTGGTGACTAGCTACCACACACAATGCCTTTTTCAGCAGCTTCCTATCTGTTTGTTCCTGGTACCAGGCTTGACCCTACTTCTATTTTCTTCATGCTTTTTGTATTTAGCATGGGAAGGATGTCCTAGAAGAGGACATTGTCATTTTTTTCCTCTCCACCCTCTGCCCCCATTTTTCTTGAATAAGTGCCCATTTGCGTATGCTCTGTCTCTTTGGATACAAGCCAAACATCCAGAATGCTGGAGCTATTTGAATAGGGGTCCTCCTTCTTTCTCTTTTCCCTTCCTCCTCATCCCCTTCTCATCCTCCTTTTTCTTCTTCAGGGATGAAAAAATTCTCTGCTTGGTTTCCCACCTCTGATGGTTAATCTTCTTTGTCACTTTGACTGGCTTTAGAATCACCTAGGAGACTGAGGCACACCTCTGGGTGTGCCTGTGAGGGTGGTTCTAAAGAGGATTAACTGAGGGAGAAAGACTTGTCCTGAATGGGGGTAGGACCATCCCATGGGCTAAGGGCCCAGTCAGAATAAAAGGGGGAAAAGCAGAAAGCCAGCTGAATGCCAGCAATCTCTTTTCTCTGCTTCCTCTCTTCCATGATGTGAGCTGCTCCACCATGCCTTCCTTGCCAAGATGGCTTGAACTCTCTAAAAGTGTGAGCCAGAATAAACTCTTCCTTTATCCTGTCAGTTGTTTCTTTCAGGTATTTTGCCACAGTGATGAGAAAAGTAACTAGTATACCACCCAATGCACTGCTTATGGGGAATTAAGTACTGTACCTCTCCATATATGCTCAGAATATCCTCCTTGACATTATTAGATATAGATAGTGCTAGTAGCAAAATCCATCGCAAAGGGTACAGTGTTCTGTTTGAGGGAGAAGGCTGATGGCATGACCTTAAATTATAACTTGTGCACTTATGTGTAACAAGCACAGGGAACCTCATCTTGTATTTCTGACCATCTAATACTTTAACAGCACACATTTTCCCACAATTGGATTTTGTGTGCTGAGATTTTAGTGCTGTGGGTCTCAGTGGATAGATACACCACAAGTTTAAACAATCACTAGGTTGATTGGAATATACAAAGAGCTGAGCTTCATGGGAGAAAAAGATAACAAATTTCATTGAGTTCATTCAGGCTTGCTATGACTTCTTAGCAAGAAAGACAACTTTACTTTCTGATGCCACCAATGTAGAAGAGAGTGACTACAAGCAGCCATTTACAAACAATGCCTTCATCAGAGGAAAGTAATGGACTGGAGAAAGGGGATGAGGTCTTAGTGCGGGATGTTCAGAGTTTCTAACCACAACATCCTCACCTGAATGTAGGCATTTCTGCCCCTCTTATTCTGTTTTCTTCTTGCACAGCTGGCCCTTCCCACCCTTTCTACCCTTCTCAACCTGCTCAGCCTGCTCCTTTAGCCACAGGCTATTTGCTGCTGTAGTTGCTGCCAAATGGGTTGGTGGGAAGCCAGGCCTGGAAGAAACAGAGGGTCTTGGCAACAGCATGGACTGAGGGCCCCACAGGTCAGCTCCTGATCCCTTCCACAAGGCAACTGTGCTTCTTTCTGGCTTAGGCAGCTCAAAAGTATCATAGACAGAGTGGCTGAAACACTAAGCCCATATTCACTGCAGTTCTGGAGGCCGGGAAGTCTGAGATCAAGGTACCAGTAGGGTCACGCTCTGATGAGAACACTCTTCTTGATTTCCTTACATGGTGATAGGGTGGGGATGAAGCCAGGTCTTTCTTGTCCCTTCTTATAAGGGCACTAATTCCATCAAGAGGACTCCACCCTCTTGACCTCATTTCTTCTCAAATCTCTATCTCCAAATATCATCACATTGGCGATTAGGGTTTCAGCATGAATTTTGGGTGACATAAACATTCACATAGTAGACTTCACTAAAAATTATATGAAACAGAGGTCATTGCGGGATCCCCAGGGACCTGGTTAGCAAAAACAGGCCTTTCTGTACACAGTGTTTCTGAGTATAGAAAGGTGGCAGACATGGAGAGAGAGAGCCACAGAATCCTTTAAAATCAGATTCAAAGCAACTTTCTCCGAACATCCTGAAAACCTCTGGGCTTTTATTTGCTTGGATCAAAAAGAAGCCTTGCTGTCCAATTGTACAGCATAACAAATCTCAGAACAAATTTCACATAGTGCTCACTCCTCCAGAAGATCTGGCTTGACTGAGGATTTGGAACAGAAGCCTGTGCAAAGTCCCCTAGGCCTGCTTCAGGGTTTAAGGGTTGATGATGGCTTGTGCTGCCCTGGATTGCTCATTCTACACCACTGCATACCCCTTGCTCTTCCTGTTACCAGCATGGTGCACTTCAGAAGGTACAACTTCAGAACTCTGCTGAGTGAGGCTGGGCCCAAACTGACAGTCAGAGGGAAGTTGTAAATTGTTAGCTTGTCACTTTGGTTGGAAGGAAACTTGGGCACTGACTTCTTCACCCTGATTCTTCACCCTGATCTCTCTCCCATTAGGCTTTTGGATTCCAGGTTGAGGGTATGTTACTTGTATTTACCTTTGAGTTGACTCCTACTTCTAGGAACCAGATCACAGCTACAGCTGCGAAAGACATGCTTTCTTCACCACCATGCTTTCTTCACAAGTGTAGGAGAGGCCTGGAAGGGAAGTCCAGATGCAACAGTCTGGGAAGGGAGAGCTTTAGGTGGTGGGCCACAAAATGGGAGAGCTCTAGGTGGTCAGGGCCTGCAGCAGATGAGCCTGAGGAAATGGGGCTGTAAAAGGTAAACCTCATGGCCGACTCCCACTCTGCACTGAGCATGGAGCCTAAATGACTGGTGGAACCTAGTAATGGATATTTTTCAGTACCCTGTTACCTGGTGATTAGTGGACATTAGTCTTTCAGGGCCATTAGCTTTATCTCTGCAAACAGCCAGTAGCATGAACCCTCTCCCTGACCTTGCTTCCCTGGCTGGGAGAGACAGGAGTTAGAGAACAGCAGTGCACATCTGTGGCTGTCCTGGGGACACTGAGGAGGCTCCAGTGGCTCCTAAGGGGACTGCGGATTGTCTCCAGTAGGGGGCTTTGGATGATTTGCCTTTTGGAGGCAAATGTGGTGGCGGCTTGCGTTCTGTTTGGGATATAATTTTTGGGAGTCAAGCCCGGGGTGCCTGAGACAATGAAATGAGATTTTTTTTCCCCTCCTAAATCATCAGTTTGCTGTGAACACAGGCTGGCTGAGACTCACCACTTGCAGGTTAGACAGGATATAGGTCAGGGCAGGCACAGCCTGGGAGTTCAGGGTGAGGGTTCCTTATCCCAGCGGAGCTGCAGAGGGAGGAGGATTGGCAGCTCAGCTCCAGTACAGGTGCATGGTTGTCTTCTCGGTTCCATTGTTCAGCTTTTACAGCTCTTTTTAATGAATTCGGTGCATGTTCAAACCTCTTGTTATAAATTTTAAAACTTTAAGGACATTCAGCCCACTTGCTCACGTACCCCAGTGGAGATTCAGGTTTAAGTGTGTGCATGTGTGTGCATTTCGCACCCCTACTGTGGGAGAGTTGAGAGTTAAAGTCTGGTTTTCTAAATTTAATCACTGCCCACAACAGCTGGTCTCTCGCCTTCTCTTAGTGAGTGCCCTGTCTCTTCCCAAACTGTTGGACCCCAGAAGAGTGCATCTTGTCATCCTCCAGATTGGGGTGGATGAAACCCTGAGCAGGTGTCTCTTCCTTCCTGGGTCATACTCAAACAAGGATTTCATCCCCAACTTGGCTCTTTCTGGGGACCAGAGTGATACAATACAACGACTGCTACTTCAGTGCAGGTGAGGCTCAAGGGGAAAGGCAAGTGGCTGCATCTCAGCTCCAGAAACTCCACCCCAGAGTAATCTTGCCCTGTAACTGGGACAGGAGTCACACTCCTGCTCCTTCAGAATACTCCTGGGGAGAAGCAAATGGAGAGACAAGTGACAGGATTTGCTTTGGGAAAGTCTTTGTTAATTTAGGCACGAGTGGTAGACTTTGTGAGGCACTAGAGAACTTACTGATAGCATCCAGTAGCACCAGTGAACCTTAAGCCCTGACGGTTGTGTCACAGACCCCAAGAGCATTGCCCCTACAATCATTCACCCTGGAAAGTGATGACTTCACTCACAGGGACTCTGGGACTGTTCTTAATATTCACTTTCAGGGTTGTCTTGTAAGGATCTGTCTACTCATCCTAATTAAGCCAAAAGCACATTGCTTGCACCTAAAACAGCAAAAAGCTTTGAAACTTGGGCAGTATTTCATACACCATGTCTGGCGCACTGTGCCCCATGTTATTCACGTCTGTATGATGGGCCCTTTCTTCCTGGCTGTGGCTTCACTGTGTTGTCTAGGTGAGTGTTTTATGGCTGCCTTAATGTTAAGTACACTATCAGTGGAAGGTTTCCAATCTTGAAAACATCTACACACGTTTTATATGCTTTTTATTATAGAGATAGGTAATCACAAACGGATACTCAATAATGGATAAGGCCATATCAGCATCAACCTTGGTCTATGTGAATTGACCTTACTGGTCAGGATCGCTGCCTTTTCATAAAAATGACCAATGAATAATGTATCATAGCTTAGTTTAAAAGCTTCAGACATGTTTTCAGAGAGAAAATTCCAAGAATGCAAGTGAAGTATATTTCTTAGATAAATAACAGTAGGAGCATTGCGTGCATACAGGGAAATTCTCCCTTCTCAGGTTTCCTGAGGTTGAAATCCAGCGTGCATGTCATTAATCATTCATTGTGGTCGGCCCTTCATTCAATGGCAGTTCAGTAAACCCAAGCGATCGGTTAGCTAATCCTTCCTGCCAAGGGGATCCTGGGGCAGAGAGGACAAATGGGCAGTCAGTCACATATGCCAGTGCCCAGACTCACTCCTCCTTGCTTGGGCTCAAGCATGGGTATGTATATGCGCTCGCTCACCTGCCGGAACACCAAGAGCTTCCCGGAAGGAAAAGCAAATTAGGCATAATGTTCATCGCGACAGAGAGTTTTCAACAGGAAAGCAACTGCAGTAGTGGCATCATGATTCAGAGTGGCTTTCTAAAGGCTGAATAAACTCGGGTCTTTAATAAATCAGTCATAACAAAACCAGCCTTCTTTCCCAATCGCGCCACACCAAAGCTTTCCCAAGTTGGGGCTGTGAATCCGAGTCTGGATCCCCCCGAAAACACTGGAAGCGGTCCGAAGGCTTCCCGGGAAAGGGGATTGGGCTGGTGGGGTCCTCTGGGCGAAGGGACAGGAACCTGGAAATCGGGTCCAGAAAAGGCCACAGCGCGTTGCCGGGACACAGGCGCGCGGCAGTGGTGAGAGAAGACGCGAGCCCGTTTCCACGTCTCGACCACCCCTGTCCCTCGGTGTCCTTGAGGACTCCGCGGTTTCCGCGGAGCGGGGTTCCGCGCGGCGCCCGCTCGCGCGCGGGGGAGGAGGATGCCAGGCGGCGTGCAAGGAGCGCTCGGGTGCCTGGCCCTCGCCTGGGCGCACCCCGTGTCCCGGGCGCAGCTACTCCCAGCCCGGCCCCTCCTCCCACTTGCTCTCTACCATCTCCTCCCTCCTCGACACCCCCTCCCGCCCTGGGACCTCGAGGCTCCCTCCCCGCACCTGCCAGTGAGTACACAAAGCGGCGGGTGAGGGGAAGCTCCGCGGGCGTGCACGGAGCAGTGAGATCACCGGCGTTATAAATATCCCGGTGCCGAGCAGAGATCCGCTCGGGTGGCCTCTCTCTCCCCTCTCCCTCTCTCTTCCCCGAGGCTATGTCCACCCGGCGCGGCGAGGGGGGCAGCGCCAGAGGCACGCCGCCGCGCGGGGGCTACAGAGCCCAGAACCAGCCCCACAAGATGCACTTAGAACCCCCTCGGCTGGAAGAATGAGCTTGTCCTTCCTCCTCCTCCTCTTGCTCAGCCACCTGATCCTCAGCGCCTGGGCTCACGGGGAGAAGCGTCTTGCCCCCAAAGGGCACCTCGGACCCGCGGCCGCGGACCGGAGCCCGGGAGATTCCAGCAGCAGTTGGAGCAGGACGAGCACGACGTCTTCCTCGTCCTCTTCTGCCTCTTCCTCCTCCTCCCCGGAGGCTTCTCCCGGCAGCCCTGGAAGCGGCGTGGAGCAGAGCAGTTTCCAGTGGAGTCCCTCAGGGCGCCGGACCGGCAGCCTCTACTGCAGAGTGGGCATCGGTTTCCATCTGCAGATCTACCCAGATGGCAAAGTCAATGGCTCCCACGAAGCCAGTACGTTAAGTAAGTTGCTTGCTCTACTACAAAACCTGTCCTAGGAAGGCGGCAGAGGGACAGCCGGTATTCCTTGGGCCACAAGCGCACTTTTTGGAACCCCAGTGCCCAGGACGAAGCAGGTCCTGGAAACAGCCGGGCCGATTGGGTGGCGATGCTTCTATATGGCTTGCGCGCACGCACCCCATTCTTGGGCACAAGGAATGGCGATTTCTGAGGTGTAGGTTACCCAGAATCGGATGCCCAAACAGGCTCCTTGTTTCCAGGACTCTCTGGCTCCACAGAGGAGCCTCCAGCCATACCTGGAGGGAAAAACCCCAAATCTCCTTCCGCTTCCTCACATAATTTGTTTACTTTCTGCTTGCGAACTAGCTTGTCTTTTTTCAGCAGGCGTCAAAGTACATTTCTAGTCCCTGTACATGGCTGAAGTTATTTATTTATTTATTTATTTACAAAATCAGATCTCAAATACTTTCCTCCTCCAACCACTACAATAAACTTCAAATTAATAATGTATGGGCATATCTATCTACAAATATATGTAGACTTATATACATATGTTGTATATTGCATACATATACGTGTGTGTGTGTGTGTGTGTGTGTGTGTGTGTGTGTGTGTAGAGAAAAATCAACGTGGATATGCATGTCCAGAAAGCAGAAATTCTTGATTGGAAGAAGGTAGTGATGGGGAAGACTAGACACATTTCTAAAGGTAGACATGATGGACACTGGAATTATAAACTCCAGCGCTGAGTTTAGCAATGTTTAGAGTTTTGTGACCATGACATTACCTTGTTAGGAGCTGGCCACCCTTGGACTTAAAGGACAATTAGGGAAAAGTTCTTTATTTTAAAAGAATTTCAGAATAGGTTCAACTCAGTATAGGTGCAAATTGTGCAGAACTTTTTTTTTTAACAAGTTTTAAATTTTGTGTGAGTTTTTCATTAGCGCGCTTGCTCTCCGTTCCTCCTTTCTGTTCTCTTCACCTTCATCTGTGTTTCCAGACTGTCATAGCCACACCTTACATTCCCCTCAATGTTTCTAGACAGCTGAGGGCAGCAGTGATTTGGGGCGGTGTTCGAGACGGGGTGATCTCTGCGGGTGTTTTTCTTCAGTAGATCCAGGTCGCTTTCCAGTGGGAATTAGTCCACTAGATAAAAACCTCATCCATAGCCTCCGAAATACCCAGGGACAGCGGAAGCGTGGCCAGGAGATAGTGTTGATGCAGTCACCCGGCCCTAGAGGCAGCCTGGTAGCTCCCAGGTGTACCTAACTTGCTGTCTCAGACCAGCATCCGCTAGGGCCAGTAGCCTCCTACCAACGCTCCAGAGGAGCATGGGCTTCAGTACCAGTCTGACGATCTGGCAGGGGGCTGAGAAGTAGGTTTGGAGAGGCAAACATCGGTGGTGTGGCTGGCTGACAACTCTTTGGTAGGGTAAGGGGACCCTGTGCGTAAGACCTGGTGGATGGCGCCAGAATGGTAGCGGTTCCGCGCCCGCCCTGCTGCGTCTGTTTAGGCTTACCACTCCAGCTGCCCGAGGTGCACGTGGTGATGCCCTGGAGAGAGGGTCCTCCACGTAAGACCCAGTGAGTCCCAGGACATCCTGCACACTTCCCAGAGGAGCCTGTTTTCATGCTTGAAAGTTCATTTTACTCTTATCAAGTAAGTCCCACCTTTGGTGATAAAGGAAACAGTCCATTGAGGTGAAGGTGACTTTTCAAGATTTCAGGGGCAGCGAGAGTCATGTCTATTTCAGTATTTCTATTACTCCATTTTGTCCCAGTCAGCTGTACTCTATCAGTCATTTCCAGTAATCTTCTCTCTTCTTTTAGGGAAAAATTTTTGTCTATTCTGTTCTTGTAGTTTATCTAGGAAATGAGCCTCAAGTGAGGATAACCTTTGTGTGCCCAAGGAAAGAACCAAAGTAGCAGGCAGCAGGAAGCAGGCAGCAGGTAACACATTGGAGCTCAGAGGACTAAAACAATGTGACTTGGGTGGGTTTGGTGCCTTAGGGATCTCTGAAAGCAAGGCTTATTCCCAAGATATTCACTCCCTTCTCTATAAAAACACATAGGAGTTAAAGATGTTTGCAGTTTAGGCCTTGCTAGTGGGTGAAGCTGTAGAAAAGTAAAGGAAGGAAAATGAGAACAGATCAACAAAGAATGAATTCAAGTAAAGAAGACATTGACCAGCATATGTTATAACCAAGATACAATTACTTTAAAATTCATGTTGAAAGAAATCTACAAAAGAACAGGGATGTTTCCTAAGTAATGCTTAAGTAAAACTTTGTAGCTAGCTTTCCTAAATTATTCCAGTTTAAATTAGCCTTTCAGAGTTCAGTCTCTGTCTTTCACATGACTTGCTCTCATTCACTTATTCATTCATTCATTCATTCATTCATGTACCTAATTACTTTTGTGGTAGTTTTAGCTGTTGTTTTATTTTGTTTTGTCTTGCATAGATTTTTCTCACAGAGGAAAACATAATTTAAATATTCATGTGATGCTGATTATCACTTTTGTGATATCTGCAGTGTCCAATACACCTTATAAAGTTTTGCTACCATTATTCAATTAAGAATTTGTAGAATATCTCACACTTAGGAAGACGGCATGTAATTTGGAAATTTAAAATGAGTCCCTTCCTCAACATAGCTATGGCAAAGAAGTGGCTGCTTGCTAATTACAGTTATCCATTTACCTCTTTGAAAGTAGCACTTGATGGTTTCCTGACATTTATGTAAACTAAAATATTGGTCTCAGAGTATTCCTTAGAATAAATAAAGAAACATTTGTGTAAGTCTCACAAGAGAGATTAGGTTAGCTCAAGGGCCCTAGAGGAAACATCTGTTTTATCTCGTCATTTAATTCCGCTGTCTTAGAGTTAGCAATGGTAGAAAACTTATATTCTTCTTGCTATAAGCCATTTACTTCGGAAAAAAGTCAAATCTTTGCCATGAAACTTCATTCCAACAGATTCTTTTAGACTCAATAATGAGATTCATCACTACTGGGTGTATAGCTCAGTGGTACAGTGCTTGCTTACCCTAGCCAAGGGTAAGCACCATCAAAAGGAAAAGAAAAATGTTGGAATGGATAAATATGTTTCACGTTCTCATTTGGAAGTAACTATTTTTGCAAATTGTGAATATTTTCTAGTTTCATCATCAAAAGCACACTCTGGCCACCAGATATTGAAACATAATTTGTTTAGCTTATGTGCATTAATTAATATAGCCTTAGTTTCTCTTATGTAATACTAACACCAAGTTTTAAAGAGAAAATGGAATCAACCTGCCTACATATAAATGCTTATTATGAGGAAATAATGGGGATACATTAAGAAAAATGAAAAAGACAGGTAATAAGATCCATCCATTGCATAGAAATGAACAGTTTGCTTTAATTTATATGCTTTCAAGTTTAGTTTCAATACAATGCTTTGGTTGACTTATGTTGGGCCATTGAAGACTAAGAAATCAGAAAACTGTCAATTCAGGGAGAAAAAAACTTAAGGCTATGGCAACACAAACCCAAAGCTTTCACACACACAAAAAAGAAAATTCTATTCACATTTTGACTAATAGACTCCTCAATTTTACTGAATTTTTAAAAATCCGAATTTGCCATCCATTTTGGTGTTGCACAGAATCATCAGACAGTCTTCCAGGCCTAAATAAACCAGAATCTGTATCTACTATTTGGAAAAACTCAAGTGAAAAATTTGTTACTAATTTCATCAGTGAAGACTGCTAAACTGGATATTTCCAGACTCGGATTTGATAACTTGGCATAGCATATCAGTTGCTGTGTGGATGTAAGTAGAGAAACTTCAGTATTAAAATATTTTTCTTTGAGAATTTTCAAATGAGTTGTTGAAAGATTATGAACACATGCAATGTCTGTGTTATTCTAGATTTTATTCACCAAGTCTATAATAATAGTATCTGCCATCATCAATACAACTCTATTATATTAAAAACTCTAGAGAAAACTAAATGAAAAAATATAGATATGTATTTTCTTATGAAGTAAACTTAATAAAGCACAAATATCCTTTTAAGTAAATAGATTGAACAGTACATATAATCTGAGAGATACCAAGTAATTCTTGCCTCCTTCAACCTGGGTTGCTGTTGTTAGGTGCCATTGAGACAGGGTTTTCAATGGATGATTGCTTCGAGATTGCTTGGACAGTGGATTGCCATGTCCTTCTCCAATTGTTGTGGTGCTGCAGATTGAACCCAGGTCCTCAGAGAGTGTGGAGCAGCACTCTACCTACTGAGCTAAAGCCCAGCTCCTCAACCTGCGTGGTTGTTGTTGTTAGGTGCCCTTGAGTCACTGTGGGTCATACAACACATGTGAAACACTATTGTCAGTGATTCTCTGCTATTCATAGGGTTTTCAATGGCTGATTGTTTTTTGGGAGTGGGTTGCTGGGTTCTTCTCCCAAGCCTAGAGTATCTGGTGTTCCCAGGCAGTCTCCCATCTAAGTACTAACCAGGCCTGACCCTGCTTAGCTTCTGAGATCTTATGGGATCGGATGCCACAGTGATACGGCTGCAGGCCAACCTGGGTATCAACCCTGAAATACTACCATGAAAGCCGACTTCCTTCTGTTAACCGTTGCCCCCTTCTTTTAATCCTGTTAAACATGAGCACCTTGGGAACAATAACATATCATCACTAGTACTTTAATGTGAATTAATTTATACCAGGTCATCCCCTCCTCTGACTTCCAAGTGTAAAAGGGCTGCAGTAGCAAGAGAACATCAAAGCATGTGTCCCTACATGAGTACACACGTAGTGTCCTTACACAGGGAGAAAAGGTAGTGAAATGTCAGAGAAGATAATGCAACATAGCAGATAGTCACTATCTGTGCTCTATGAGACTTTGTTTTCCACAATTTTGCTTAAGAATACTGTCTTGCCATCTATAAGGTGAATTGTAATATTCCATTAAATTTATTGTCACTGATTCCTAATGATAAGGGTCTAGAAAATTTAAAATTTACTGAAAATTAAAAACTACTGAAAATTTAAAAAGTCACTGCTATAGAAATGCTTTCTGGGTTGTATAAATGTGTGATTCAATGCACAAAGAGTCTAAAATATTATGTGGAAGTCTCTGAGTTACTGAGATTTGGCATTATGAACAGATAAAATCCATAGCAAGTGATTTCTTAGGAAGGGGAGCAGGAAGTTAAATTGTGAGACTTGTAGAATCCACTATAATTGTCTAGAAAACAAGGAACTGTGAAATCATTGCTGACATTACTTTGAAAATTATAATCATTGTTCCTAATATCAGGTCATAATTACATGAAGATTTAAAAGATCAATACCAAGTTGCTTGGGTAAAAACTAATTCTTTCATCTAAGTTCGGCTTTCCTTTTTCCTCCATTCTTCATTATACCAAATAGAATGTTGTTGTTGTTGTTGTTGTTGTTAGGTGCTGTGGAGTTGGGAATCGAATAATACGTATAAAAATGTACTTTTTAATCTTTCAGTTAAATAAAACTTTCCCAAAATTATAAAAATTTCCATACTCTTGCAACACATCATTTTTATACTGGGATTTATGAGAAAAAAAACCACGCAGCATGTAATAAAATAATAATATTTTCACATAGATTATTTCATCTTCCTCATATTTAAGTTTCATTGTAATGGGTAATGTATATAACATATACACACAGAATGTACAGTGTGTTGAAATACAAGTTAAATGATTCAAAATAGGCCTTTCCTACAAAACAAGATATATTAATTGTCAGAAAGCAGTAGTTTACTTAAGGAAAGCAGTAGTATTTTCATCAAGTAAATATTCAGAAACCCTTTTAATATCTTAAAAGTTAGCTGGAAAACATGCATTGATGAGAATGTTATCTTCAA